>RJWJ010046549.1:0-11304 GCA_004363605.1 Indri indri | reverse complement strand
AGTTGGAGGGACATTTAGAGTGCTTTCTTCCCAATTCTACACTGTCCTCTACTCATTTCCCTGCAATTGTCACACCCAGATCTGCAGATGATCCTGAAAATCCATGACTACAATGTGCAGAAAGATGATCGCCTCTTTTCTTTTTGGATGGGGCTGATGTACAGTATGTTAGACGTTTTTATAAAAATGTTTATGTACTCTCTACATATTAATAAAATTGTTTCTCTTCTTATCTCTAGCTTTAGTTACCTTATGGTAGTCAGAATTTTAACTCATAATAACCTTAATTCATAGTGAAGACCTAAGAAAAAAAGCATTTTTTTGAGACAAGGTCTCATTCTGTTGCCTGAGCTAGAATATAGTGGCATTACTGTAGCTTTCTGCCACCTGTAAGTTTTGGGCTCAAAAAATCCTCCAGGCTCAGGCTCCTGAGTAACTAGGACTAAAGTATGTGCCACCATGCCTGGCTAATTTGTTTGTTATACTTTTTGTAGAGACAGGGCCCTACTGTATTGCCCAAGTTAGCCTAAAACTCCTGGCCTCAAGGTATCCTCCAACAGTGGCCTCCCAAAATGGATTACAGATATAAGCCACTGTGGCTGGTTGAAATAAGCAATTTTAAGTGTTAATCACATATTAACGCTTTATGAATGCACCTTTATTTGTTTGTTTATTTATTTGTGAAACAAGTTCTCACTCTGTTGACCAGGTTAGAGTACAATGAAATGATCACAGCTCACTGCAGTGTCAAACTGCTGGGCTCAGGCAATCCTCCTAGCTCAGCCTCCTGAGTGTCTCGCATAACAGGTTTATGCTACCATGTCCAGCTAATTTTTTTTTTTTTGGTAAAATCAAACTTCACTGTTTTATTCCAGCTGGTTTTTAACTTCTGGCCTCAAGCTGTCCTCCTGCATTGGCCTCCAAAATTCAGAGACAGGTAATATCACAACTGGATCCATTGTTGGCTGCTCTGTCAGGGCAGGTTCATTCTGTGTTCTGACCTCACAGAGTCAGCCTGAGTCTCTGTTGCACGGATCACCATGGGGACATTGGCCCCAGCTCACTGGAGACCCCCTCATCAGCATCTGGGAGTCTTTGAGACATTGGGGGTGTCCTGTGCAGACTGGGCTCAGGCTGACACCTGGCTCTAAACCTTTATCCATCTCAGAGGGAGATGAATGTGTCGTGCAGGGATTTTTTCCTCTCCTCACAGAAGAAATCTCCTTGGTTGGTCCCCACGTGGGAGTTGAACTTTTAGTCTAGAGCAAATGGATAAATGGTTGAATTCAGCATCATGTAATCAGTACAAGAAAGAGGAAATATATGGGGACTTTGGCTTCATTTGGCCCACTTCCCTATGTTCTCATGAGTTCTGATGTCACCACCCAAGGAAAGAACAGTTGTTTTTGCAGTCATTTCTGTTGCTTTACCTTGTTCAGAATAAATATTGAACATCTAACGTAATTGTCCTAGAAAACTCAGAGGCTCTATGTTAAATTGCTTGTTATGTTATGCAATAGACAAGAAAGTACCTTAAAATGATTAAAAGCATACAAAGAGTGGGAGTAGAATTTATGGTGAGCAAGCTCAGAAAAGACAGAAAAATAAACCAGCAGCATGGAAGTCAGAGCCTAGGGCCGGCTCCCTGTCCCAGCCCTGCCCAGATCCACCCTCTTCTGTGCCTTGCTCAGGTCTGGTCTCATCCTGGATTCTCCCCTCAAAGAGCTGACTAGAGAAGGTCAGAGTTTGGGGTGGCTATTCCTGCCATCCTTCCAGAGCTGGTGCTCATGATTTCCCTAAACACAAAAGCAGGTAAGCGGGTGCAAAGGATTATGGATTTTGGTGCCTTAATTTACTTTATTTTCATTAAAACCTGTGCTTCTAGAGACATTTCACCCTCCAGCCTGTTTTCCATTTTTTCAGATCCAGTAGAGGTTCCAGAAGTTACAAGAAAGTAAATATAAACACAACAGTAAAAAAACCTTCCCTATTACTCCTCAACACTTCCTTTCCATGTCTCTCCCATCCATGTATATCTTTTACTCTGTTTAGTTTTTACTTCATCAGTGACAAAGAAACAGAAGAAAAATAAAAAAATCTGGGCCTCAAGTCTAGGTTCTGCTAGGAATTATGGGACACTTAGTCGCTGACTCCCAGGGTGTTATGAGGACTAACACAGACAGTGTGAGGTTCCCAGCACAGTGCACTGCAGCAACTCGTGAGCACAAAGTACGTCATCGGTGAGCACTGCATTAATGCATGTGCATATGTTGTTTTCCAATTGACTTCCTCAGATATAGTTGCCTTTCCAGCCTTTGTCAACTTTAAAGGGCCGGCAGAGAATATTGTTTCAGGATGGTGATTTGTGGCTTTCCCTTGGACCAGAAGTATTTGTATTGTGATGGACGTATTGGGTGTAAGGGACTCTGTGCTGTGCCTGATGTCTCTAGCTGAGTGCTACTAATGACAGGTCTGGGAAAACATCAGCACTAACTGGTGACTTGTTAACGAAGCCAATTTATGGTCTCTTTCCACACCTGCGGAGTCACATTACTTGGACTGGAGCCTGGGCACCAAATGATTTCTATGCACATTGAAGCTTGAGAAGCAATGCTTAGCTAAGTGGCTCTGAGCCCAGGCTTCCAGTTATAATCCTCTGACCAGTTTGAAGACATACCATCCCCTGTGCCCTCCCTACAGATTGTGACTATTGTTCAGGGCGAGACCATCCATGTGGTTTCAATTAAATGCTCCTCATGAGTTTAAGGTGAGGCCAGGGTCAAGCATGTGAGCTCCCAGATCCAGTCATGAGATTTGAGTTCAGCCTTTTTTCCCAAGGGAGCTCATAGGATCTGCTCTGCTTGTGTTCGGTGGGGGTGACTCAGTGTGGCCCATATTCCCATTGCTGGTGTCAGTGGCAGGGGAGGGCGCTTGAGGGCAGGAAAGAGGAAACTCACATTTTGATCTTGATGTAGGAGCTAATTGTTCCTGAATCTCTACTGTGGCACAGGAGAGAAGACTGTGGCCTTTTCTGCACTTCCAGGTCCCTCTGCCTGTCGGTGTGGTGGTAGCTGATGAAGGGGTTATGTTGGCGCCTTGAAATGTATATTCTGAAGGTGCAGCTGTGATTTGTCCAGGTAACCTCACCTGAGAAGGAATCTTAGAGGAGGAAGTGGAGAAGAAAGGAGGAAATGGCTGGTTCTCAGGTAAGAGTCTCCCAGGTCAGGGGCTGTGTCCACTTTTACTCCTAGAATGTCATGTATTTGGGACTTGCAAATCATTGCTTCTCTACTTCTGAATGTTTCTGCCTAACAAGATTGTCTCCTCAGCTACTTTTTTCCCTTTCTTATGATTTTCAAGGAGCTCTTTGAAGTCCTTGGCCTCTACATACCAGAGCCTTCTCTCCATTCAGGCTTATTACATGCTGCGAGAAATTCTCACCAAGAATTTATAACCTGCAATATCGAAATCATTCCCTTTTTGACAGATCAATGTAGAAAGGTGTGGATATCCAAGATTTCCCTAGGGCATAGGGTTTGGTCTTTGGGTATCAGTGAGAAGGGGGAATGTGCACTGTTGAGGTTCTCTCTGGATGCCCCATCATCTCTATGCAACATAGGATTTAAAAATGCACATTTATGTCCAGGTGTGGTGGCTCACACCTGTAATCCTAGCACTTTGGGAGTCTGAGGCAGGAGGATCACTTGAGGTCAGGAATTTGAGACCAGCTTGAGCAAGAGTGAGACCCTGTGTGTACAAAAAATAGAAAAATTAGCCAGGTGTGGTGGTGCACACTGGTGCTCTCAGCTACCCAGGAGGCTAAAGCAGGAAGATTGCTGGAGCCCAGGAGTTTGAGGTTGCAGTGAGCTGTGATGCTGCCACTGAAGTCCAGCATGGGCAACACAGTGAGACGCTGTGTTAAAAAATACCCATTAAAAAAGATGACATTAATTGCCCGAGGTAACTCTGAAAGGTTAATTAGAGGAGATGTGCTCCCTAGGTTGCTAAAGAAAGACTATTAAATATACTATTGGAGATAACAAAACATGAGAAATATATGTGGTTTGAACTTTACAAAAAAATGATATTTTTTGTGATTGGATTGAGATTGCAATTCACATTTTTTTGCCGGTAATCTTTTAGCAGGGAAGTATGCCGTATACATGAGCATGTTATGCCAATGTGTCCTCTTACAGTTGATGTTCATTCACTTGGTTAAGGTGCTCTCTGACGGATTCCTCCATTATAAAGCTAATTATTTTTCTTATTTATAATTAATGTGTATCTTGAAGAATTTTACTGACTGATGTATCTAAATTATCACATTTAATCTGGAAGTTTCTCTTTCTTCTTAGTTTATAGCTTGCTTTGGAAAATGAAGACTCTCAGTTTATCAGTCAGATTTGATTTTTTTTTCTTGCTGATATAATGTACTCATATTCAGGTCTTAGTTTGAAGAAACAGTTCTTGAAATAGGCCTTTCGTATATTTAAATGTATGTGTATCTCTATATTTACCATTTTGATAAAGACATTGTACTACCCAGGAATCTTTCAGCTTTTCCTGCCAGACCATAAATTCTATGGGAGTGGAAGTATGTTTGTTTGTTACTAATGTGTCTTCATTATCTAGAATAGCACTTTTCAGTTGTTGTATGCTCAATAAATATTTTAAATGAATCAGTGATCATTGAACATTGAAATGTAACTTGAATCGTAGTGATACCAGGGATAAGAGTATTGTAATAGTACAATAAAAATAAAAGTGAAAATTTAGAAATCTGCTTTGAATACCATCTTTTTTATGATTACAACCTAAAATAAGTGAAGACTATGTAACAGACCATTCATCAGTGATCCCACATTTTGCTTATATTAACGTGTAAAAATGAAAGCCTCTGCATTGTCCATAGTAGTTACGAGGACATTTACAAAAATGTATTCAAATAAAGTTGAATCCGTAAGAGCAAGTAATTATATAGATTTGGCTGCAATTTGCAAACTACATTTAGTTTTGAATGCTTTGCTCAAAATGACCCAACTACTCTCTGATTTTTTTTTTCTTGTTTAACATGTCACTTGTATCCAATTATAATGTACAATGTTAAATAGAATTTAAACCACATGTATAGTATTGTTTCTTTCTGGCCTACTAAAAGTTGTCTTCATTATTGTTCTTTCTGGTCATAAAAAATTGAAGCTAATTTACAGTTGCAAAGATGTGGAATCAACCAATGAGACCATCAATTTGTGAGTGTCATAATGAAAATGTGATACACACACACACACACACATACACATATACATACACACACTATGGAGCTCTACTTAGCCATTAAAAGGAGTAAAATAGTTTCTTTTGCAGCAGCTTATGGAACTGGGAACCCTTATCCTAAGCAAAGTGTCTCAAAAATGAAAAAACAAACACCACATATATTCTCAAATATGCGGGAGCTAAACAATGGGCACAAAGAGATTTAAAGGACATTGGAAACCAAGAAGGGGGAGGATGAGAGGGGAGTGAGGGGTTAAAAACTTACCTATTGAGTACAGTAAACACTGTCCTGATGGCAAGCTCACTGAAAAACTTGACTTCAGCATTATAGAGTGTATCCACGTAACAAAAACTTTTGTACCCCCCTTAATATTTCAAAATAAACAAATTGAAGCTTCAACACAAGAATTCTTACTTTATTTATTCCAAAATGTGTATTAAATATTCACCATGTGCTAAGAAGCAGCTCCTTCTCAGGAACTAAATGATGTTCTGCTTCTCTTACTGTCTTATTTACATGGTGGCTCCTATGCGATGCTGATGTAATTGTTTTGAATGTGACTCTGATGAAGGTGATGTTAAGCCAGCCTAACAACAGATAGAAGTCTGGGTCCCAGGACTACTTCATAGCTGTTGGACATGGACTGAAACATAAATTTTTGTCAGAGCCAAAGAGGACATGTTGGGAATCTTACATACATATTATTTGATGACTTTTTTCTAGCTTTTAGAATCAACACAGAATATTGTACTCGTACCAATTAATCTTAGTTTTTTATTAATTATGAACATTATATGCAGAGAAGATACATCCACATATGGTTTTTCTTCCATTTTTTTATTGTGGTATGGTTGACATATAGTCAATTATACAATTTAATAAGTTTGACACAATTTGATATGTAAACACCTATGAAATCAACCATCACTATAATCAGGACAGTAACTATATCCATCACCCCCCAAAGTTTTCTAATGTCCCTCATAATCTCTACCTCTCAGGCCTCCCTTACTGTCCTGCCCTGACAATCACTGACCTGCTTTCTATTGTTACAGATTAGTTTGTCTTTTAAAAGAATTTTACAAAATGGAAGTAGTATATAGTATATACCCTTTTTGGTCTTGTTTCTTTCACTTATCAACATTATTTTGACATTAATCTGTGTTTTTTCATGCTTTAAAAGTTGATTTTGTTTTATTGCTGAGTTGTGTTACATTATAAATATAATACATTTTATCCATTTACCTGTTAATGGACATTTGGGTTATATCTAGTTTGAGGATATTAAAAATAACTACCTTCTAGATGTTTTATATTTTTAGGTTCTACATTTATATCTAATGCATTTTGAGTTCATTTCTCTATGTGGTGTGAGGTATGGATTCAAGTTCATTTTATTTGCAAATGATTATCTAGTTGTTCCAGGACCATGTGTTGAAAATCCAATCCTTCCTCAAATTATTTGCCTTTTCACCTTTGTCAAAAATCAGGTTTCCATATATGTGCAGGTTTATTTGTGGATTCTCTATTAGGTTTCATTTGCCAATTTTCTTATCTTTATACCAATATCATACCATCTTGATTAATTTAGATTTATATTAAATCTTGAAAACATGTAGGCTTAGCCTTTTGTTTTCTGTCTACTAGGGCTTCCATAAAACAATACCATAGGCTGGGTGGCCTAAACAACAGAAATTTATTTTCTCTAAATTCTGGAACCAGGAAGTCCAACATGAAGTGTCTGCAGGTTTGGTTTCCCCTGAGGCCTCTCTCCTTGGCCTTTAGGTGGACCCTTCTTGCTGCCTCTTCACATGGCCTTTATCTGTGCACACATGCCTGTGTCTCTTGTCCTCCTTATAAGGATGGGTCCTACTGGATTAGGGCCTCATCATTATAACCTCATTTAACCTTAATTACATTTTATAAATATTGAGTCTTCCAATATTACATTTGTTTCTTATACAAACTGACTTTCAAAAATATTTAATATGAGTGATGCCTAAATCCTCTTCTAGCCCAGACTATCAAGTTCACACTTTTTACTTGCACAGACCAAAAAACTTGATTAATCCTGGACTATTATCTTCCCCTCACATTCTACACCAAACTTACCAGCAAGTACTTCAGATATACACAACATGTGACCACTTCTCACTACTTCCACTGGGTCCACCCTGGGCTGGGCCATCCTATTTCCCATGGTGATGCCTGCCTCAGCCTCCTCACTGGGCTCCTGCTGGTTTCTCTTCTCTGATTTACTTTACTTCCCACTTATTAATGCCATTAGCTCAAGTCTGTGAAACATGTTCATCATTTTAATTGAGGTAAACTTGGTATCCCAACAATATGAGACAGAAAACTTCTCATGAGAGAGAGAAATGTTATTACATGGTCGTGTGTAGGCCAGCTTGCCCAAGTGACCACTGTGTACACTTTTAATCCCACAGTTCCTGGGGTTCAGTATGACATAATTGGCCCCCTTTAGTGGAAGGCTCAGCCTCATGACAAGGTCTAAGTATTAAATATTCTTTGTATATTCTGTTCTGAGATATGATCAAAATGATGAGTCACGTTTTTTCTAACACTTTCTTTTCATAATTTTCTCCATTAGGTAGAGTCTTCTCTTTCTCATCAACCTGTAAATAAAAATAGAAACTTCAGGACCAACCTCCCCAATGCCTTATGCAAAAAGGGAAGGTAAAGGCCTCAGGCCCCTGTGAAGGACTGTCTCCACAGATCATTCATAAGGAAGTTTGCTGGCCTCTCATAAGCAAGGACATGCACATTGCAACTTTTGGTCTGTAGGCTAAGTCTAGCTCCTAAAAGTGAAATCTGTTCAGTTCCACATTAATAATGAATTATGAGTTTATCTTCCCAGGTGAAGAACAGACAAGACCAGACCAAACACTCTTCCACCTACCCAGGGACATCTACATAATTGATGCTTCCTTCCCTCCCTTTTCTCTTCTAACACTCACCTTACCTTATGTAAAATGCAGATGTTTCCTGGGCCTCACAGAATGTAGCCATCTTGCCTGGCTGCCCACCACCCTCCTCTTTCTTTTCTTTCTGTATGTCTTATTCCTCTAAAATACTGAAGCTCTCAAATTCCCCATCACAAAAATAGCCACAGATTTTTCTGTGGCTTGTGTTTTTACTGGGCACGTCCTAAAACTTTGGCTTAATAAACCTCTATTGATCGAGTCCTTTGCCTCAGTCACTTATTTTGGATTGTCAACCTTAAATGTCCTTTATCATACGGCAAGAGAACATTGGCCATCAATTCCTAGAATATAATCTGCTTCTTCCTAACATTTTCAAATTTGAGCCTGGTCTCTCTGAAGGGGTCTCACTCTGTAAGTGGCTTTCTCTCTCTCTCTCTCTCTCTCTCTCTCTCTCTCATTTCTCTCTCTTTCTCTATGTATATCTCTATCTCCTTCTTTTTGGTTTTTACTCAAATGCCATGTCAAATGGAGCCAAAATTTTTGTTAGACACTGCATTCTTTTCCTCTTGCTCTGAAAACTGAGCGAAGTTTTTATCTACACTTTACATTAATACATTCTTTTCAGCACTGTATCTTTTGTTTTTATTATTTTGTGGTTTTCTGAATAAAGTGCTTTGGAACATCTGTCTATTCATTTGACATTTTAATCAGTAATCATATTCTGTGGCCTTTAATTTCCAATGAGTATATTCAGTTTTGGAGTCCCTAGGCTAAATGTTGTATGTAAAGAATTAAGATGGGTTATACAAAATCTTTGGTGGTTGTAGGCCCCTAGAATTGCAATCACAGGCATTACTGAAAATGAGTTTTTATTTGATCTAAAGAAAATAGTAAATTTAGTTAGATATGGTAGCAGTATTTGCATTCAATTTTTTGATTCATTAGAAATAGACACTGAAACACCTACAAACTAAATAATGTGGTCTGTTATATTTGCTTTAAAATGCCACTAGGATAGCTGGAGTTGATCATTGAAAATGATGAGAAAATAAAATTTTTGAAGCTTTCTGATTGGTACTATTTGTGATAGGTTTTTGTTACATAATTATCTGCACTATTGTGAAAGACATTTGTATTTCTATCACAGTATTTATACAAAGCATATAAACATTTCAATAAAAATGCCTAGCATGCTGCACATCTGCCCCTTTCCATAAGAAAGAAAGGAAATCATTTTCCTGCACATTGTGGTGACAGATTTTGAGGATCTTCATCAGATCTGGGTGGGACAAATTCAAGTGAATGAGTAGAGGACAGTGCAGCATTAGAATTAGGAAGAGAGCACTCTAAATGTCCCTGCAAGTATGGACAGTGGTTTTGCCAAAAATCTTCGTGCAAGGTTGTCTCTGTGGGTATAACTAAGAATGTCATTCTTACTTAATGACACCATTACATTTTCCTAACAATCCATGAGTTAGAGCTGTGTGTCTTCTATAATTTAATGTGGAATGACCCCTGGCCTAATAGTATATGCCCTGTAGTCACCAGACCATCAGGTTGTCCCCTGTGTGATGTGCCAGGCCCATGCCCGTGTGCCGAAGTGATGCTTAGGCACAGAGCAGAAAGCAGCTGAGCCCTTACCAGCCACTGCTCATGGGCTCCATGACCCTTATTCCCTAGTCCAGCCCTGAGCTCTCTGCTGCTTTGCCACAGGAGAAGGAGCTGGTGCTGTGCCCACCAGTGCCCTTGCTGGAGGCTCAAGTCCTGGCCACTGGGTTGATATATGGGGGCCACTAATGTACTAATGGAGGCCATGAATGTACTATCAGATTTCAGTCAACTTTCAGAATCCTGGATCTTAACACTAACATTCCCCGTAACAGAAATCATATGTTTTAAGTGTGTATTCCATGTTTTGTAATGTATTTGCAGAGTTCTTGACCACAATCTTGGGGTTCTCTCATCTTGGGCCCCATCATCCTTTGTTCGGTGTATGATTTCTGGAAGGGTGATAGGTCCCCACCAAGCAACAGGTGCAAGTGGTGGTCTACCTGTGGACACTTCCTGCTTACAGCCCCCTGTTCTCTCTTGGGGCACCATCACTCCCACTTTTGGCCCTGAAGAGAGATGATACTAGGGAGGGGGTGTTACCTTTCCTCTGACAAAAAAGCATGGTTCAGGCCCTTCACCTCTCTCAGGTTATAGGAGTCAGAGCCCTCAGAGCTGCACTTCAATGTGGCAGCCACTGGCGATGTGGGGCTACCGATCACCTGGAATCTGGCTTGTCTGGACTGAGATGTGCTAAATACTTAAAACATAAAATGAGTTTCAAAGAACAGTACCAAAAAACAGTATGAAAAAAAACTTCATTAATAATTTTATATTGATCAAATATAAAAACAATATTTTGGATGTATTGGGTTAAATAAACTATTACAATCAATTTTACTTGTTTCTTTTTTTTAATGTGGCTACTTGAAAATTTTAAATGACACACGTGGCTCACATTTTATTTCTATTGGACATTGCTGCCTTAGAGCCACGCCTCCATTTTCAAGGCTCAGGCTGCCTCCTTAAAAGACCAGAGGCTGAGAAGGTTAGAAAATCTCAAAGTGTAAATTAATTGTTATTATGTTATTTCCATTTGTGAATAACATATATATTTACTGTATGTGTGTGTATGTATAATATATATAAAATTCATAAAAATATAATTAATATTCAATGTTAAATACAAATGTCCCCCGGCGCAGGGCATGTCCCAGAGCAGGGACACTGGCCTATCTAAGAAGAGCTATGGGGGGCGGTGGGGGGGGGCAAGGGCAACATACGTAACCTAAACATCTGTACCCCCATAATATGCTGAAATAAAAAAAAATAATAATAAGAAGAAGAGCTATAGGCAGAAACGCTGGCCTGATTCAGCCCCAGTCTGATCGTGTTTTCTGTCACTCATGGCCAGAGGGGTGGGGCCTAGAGCCTTATCCAATCAGGGGTGCTGAGGTGAAGACTGTCCAATCAGATACACAGCCAGAAAGAAGGAGGCTGGCTTGCGGCAACTGGTACGGCCTTTGTCTCCTGCGC
>RJWJ010046548.1:0-11316 GCA_004363605.1 Indri indri | reverse complement strand
AGCCTGTAAGTTTCTATTTCCTGTAAGCCTGTAAGTTTCTATTTCTCCAATATGATGTGTGATGTGGAAACTCCCACCTTGGAAAGTACCGCCCCTCTACTTCCTCTCTCTGCCTTATTTAAGCCTCTGCCCTGCTGCCAATAAACGAGACTTGATCAGACCTTTTGACTTGTCTCCGTTTCTTGTGTCTCCTGCCTCTCCCAATTCCCACTCCCTCTTCCAGGGTCCACGTTGACTACCCCGCGGGTCGGGACAGGTATGCTAATATTGGACCCATAGTCCATACTCAAATACATCTATGCCTCAGTAATGTCCTTTATAATATTGCTTTAGTTTTCATATTTCTTTAGTTTTTCTTGAGTCTGGAAGAATTCCTAATCTTTTTTTTTTTTTTTTACCTTTCTTGACCTTGAAATTTTGAAGAGGGCAAGGGCAGTTATTTTAAAGAATATCCCTCAATGTGGCTTTGTTGGATCTTTCCTCATGATAAGATTTGTTATGCACTTTAGTGGAAATATCACAGAAGTGCTTTTGTGCCATTCTCAGTGCAAAATGTAAGAAGTAAGATGATATTAGTTTGTTTCCAAAACAGTGATATTAGTTTTGATCACTCAGTTAAGGTGGTATCTACAGGTTTCTCCACTTCAGAGTGATTGTTTATCCCTTTATCATAAATAAGTAACTTGATAATTTGAAGCTATGAAAATATTCTGATTCTCTTCAAACATCTACCTATTTTAATATCTTGATGATTTTTAACTCAGTCACCCCTTCTATATTTACTTTTTACTATAAGAAAAGGTATTCATTCTCTCCTATTTGGTTATATATGTATGGTCTCATTGATTCTTATTTTATTAAATTTATTAAAATCTATTGCTATCATTATTTCTTTTGACTGGCCAGGCCCGGTGGCTCATACCTGTAATCCCAGCACTTTGGGAGGCCAAGGTGGGAGGATCACTTGAGGCCAGGAGATGAAGGCTGCAGTGAACTATGATCATGCCACTCCACTCCAGCCTGGGCAACAAAGGGAGACCCTGTTTCTAAAATTAATTAATTAATTAATCTTCTTTTGATTTAGAACTTATCACAAGTTAGCCTGTGTGAATCCCTTGAAGCTGTCTTTTTTTTTTTTTTTTTACCTTCAAATTCTATTGCTTTTCATTAGCCCAGTTAACTGTTTCCTATTGTTAAATTTGTTTTCATGTGTACTCATCAATACATTGAATTGTGATGTGTAGGAGATCCCTCATAAAATTTCAACTTTTTGCTCAAAGGTGTCCAATCAGAATCACCTAGAATTGGTAAGAAATTTTCTGCTTTAGAAAATAATTTACAAGTGAAACAGAACATATTGTCACATTTTCTTAAACACACTAACCATCTCTTTTATTTTTCACCATTTGTTAGTTTTTACTGGAATAGTTTGTGGAAACGTGTCTGTTATTTTCATCTTTAGGATAACTGTTTTCTTTTTATGATATGGGAGAAGGACCTCATTGGATTTATTAATGCTCTAATAGGACTACTTTAGTGTTTGATCCATCTGTATCATCCATCACAAACTTGACTTTCAGTAACTATTTCACCTTCACTCACTGTAAGAGTTTGTAGATCTTGTTTCTCTATACACTCCATGCTTTCACTTTGAAAGTGTTAACAGGATTGTTCTTTGAGTTCCTCAATATGTTTGTAAATATCCAGGGATATAATTTCCTCCAAGATTTCTGTCTCAAGTATATTAGAAGAAATGAAAGAAGAGTCCAGACCTGTTTTTCTAAATTTCCAAAGAGAATTTCTCTGTTACTTATCATTTTCCTCTCCATGAATTTTTCTAAGCCTATTTGCACATATGCTGGGATTCTTCCTTCTGTAATCTCTATCACATCACGACATGTCATGGTATTTTTTTAATTTGTTATTTAAATGGCATTCTGGATGAGCCTGTTGAAGATCCCTAAGAACCAGTATTTGTTGGAGACTGAGCTCCCTGTGGAGCCTTCCCCAGCCACTGTCTTCTTACCCTCTCTATTCAGCAGTAGGGACAAGGGTTGTGGTCCATGCCTCCACTGAGGCTCTCCTTTAATTATTTTGATATATCCCCATGATATTTGGAACACTTCCCTACTTTCTGGTAGAATGAGTTGTTTCAGGTTCATCTTACATTTTCTCTCCCCCAGGCCTGGAGTCCACCATTTTCCCAAGGAAACCTGGCTCCTTTTAGTGGAGAATAGTATTTAGATACCAAGATCTGCATGTTGTGTGCTCATTGCCATAGATGTGTCATTGCCACTAGTCACTTTTGTCAAAGAGAGCTAATAAATCTGTCTATGTAGCTACATCTACATCTATAGACTATTTCTATATTTATTTCTGTATCTAAATTAATAACTATGCTTTTGAATTCCGATTCAATACCATGGGGAACATGTTGGTTCTCCTCATTTCCGCAGTTTTATCTTTCTTTCACTGTGCTCAACAATGACAAACCAGGATCCCATTATCCTTAATATTTTTAATAATTTTCTCAAGTCTAGAATACACATAAGTTAGTTTCGGAATTATTAACCTATACCTCTGAGAAAAGCAAACCTACTACTGAGAAACTTGTTAACAGATTTATTTGTTTTAGGTAAAATTTAGGTACAGTAAGCTGTGTAAAACCTAACTCTACCAATAGATGAGTTTTAACAATGCATGAATACATATAATCTATATCCCAATAAAATAAAGAAAATTTTCATCACCCTAGAAAGCCCCCTCATTCCCCTTCCCAGTCAAAATCCACACTCAACACACACAGGCAAGTGACCTTCTGATTTTTATTCTGCCATCTCTTATAATTTTGCTTGATATAAAACTTAGTACACATAAGTAGAATAATACACTATGTATTCTTTTCTATTCATCTTCTTTTATTCAGCATAATGCCTGTGAGATTTCTTCATGTTGTCACATGTGTCAGTATCAAAGAGCCAATTCTTGGGTTTATTTACCATTTTATTTTTCTTAAAATTCAATATTTTCTTTTAACTTTATTAAAATATCTTGTCTATTGTCTTAGGACTTGATCTTGTTTTTTTGACTCCTTGAATTTAATGCTTATTTTATTTACTTTCATTTCTACCTACTTCCTCCTTGCTATGTCAAAAATATATTTAGAATTATTGCTATGAATTTTGTCCCTGGGCTTCTCTAAGGCTACATCTTATATATTAAAAAGAAAAGTATCTTATCTTAGATGTTTTTATTGAGGCTATTTGCAAAATACTTCGTAGTAGTAGTTGTTTCATAATGTATTTTGTCCATTCCTATAAAGATTTTAAGTGACTGTCCACCACTTCCTCTCACTTCACAATCTAACATGTTCATATCTTTCAAAACTCCAGGTTGGGGGCTGTGTGGAATTCTTCAAGTCGGTTTGTGGGTGTTACAAACTTTTGAAAGTCACATTCAGTAAGTTGAGTCAATATAGTACAGTTAAGTCAAAATGCCTCAGGCTATTTTCCTGATGATTCTGGTTGGTTCTGCAAGAAAAAATTGCTCTAGTCTTTTTCCAGATTCTATCTGTTCTTCTATCTTTCAATCACATGCACCCTCCAAGATTAGGATCATGCAGCAAACAAGTTATCGTTTAGAAACTCAAAACTCAGTAACTATTTCTTTCATTGCTTTGTTCAGAAGGGTGAATTAGACGATTGGGCTCAAGGATCCAGGTCACTATGTCACTGTGGACATTTTAGACATAATTTGATGGGGGGGAACAGGTGCTACCATTATACTAACTTTACTAGACATTATTCATCATATTTAAAATATTTAGGTCTTTTTTCAAAAAACATGTATTTAGATAAGAATTATCAATCACAGTACCTGCTACCACAAAATCACAGATTCTCTAAGTTAACCTCTTACCTAAGTCTAGCGTTCCTTTCCATCTGATACTTGAATAACTTGAATCCCTTGAACGAAATCACTTATTAGTGATCTTCGAAACTGGTAAAAATCCAGCAAAGGAAATAGTGTAGCTGCAGCCTGTTCTAATTTTCCCGTTCTGATTTTCCTGTTGACCCATGATTATCTGTTTCATTTTGCTTGCTATAATTTTTCCCATATGTATTTGTCACTAACCAAAAAAAAAATATTGTTTTAAATAGACACCTTAATTGAAAACATTAACTTTTCTTTCTCCCAAGCTGCCTGTTTGGAATGTCTTTCTCCTTGGTAATCAAATTAAAAGGGATAAGTTGATCATTGTATCAAGATATTGCCAACCCATAAAATTATATACCCAGAAAAATAAAAGTTCTCCCATTTGAATCAACCAAATAATATGATCCCAGTAGATGTTCAAATGGGTCTACTGTAATAATTTTTTAAAAAACAAAAACAGGGATAATGTCAAAATCGAAATTGTAGCTTAAAGAGGGTTTAAATTGAGTAATCCCTTTTCATGAGAAAGAACTCCTTTTCTTAATAAACAGCATATTTTGAGAAGAGTTGGAGACATTAATATGAATGCATGTTTAGCTTAATATAAATACAGATGTTACACACAGATCAATTTATAGATATGTGTAGTGGTTATAGATACATAATGGTTATTAAATATATATTTGTATACATATATATATTTCCTTGCTCTGTCAGTTGAGAGAGCTAGAAGCAATAACATCTTAGTAGCAACAAGGACATCTTAGGACCCAGATCTTAGTTTCTAATATCATTCTCCAATAAAAGGAACCAGGGCTCCTTAAAGAAATGGCTGATTCTAGGGTTGTGGCAGGAAACAGACAAAAAGAGCCTGGAGCATTGCATGGTGTCAGAAAGAATGGAAGTGCTAAACAAACAAACAAAAAGAACACCGTGCATGAGGGGGACATGTCAAAGGACACATGAGCAAATTGAAAGAACTCCCAATGGTCAAAACTGCAACAGTTTTAGCAATAAAATTGAAAAACAGTACTGGATTATAACACAAAGTTTAAAATAAATATCCATGAGTCCATACCGATAGAATCGAATGATCAAATGAGTAAATGGAGAAGAAAAGACAAATTTCCCATGCAGAAGAATTCCAAATAATTTGTGTAGATAGAGACTCCTTCAATATGTACTGTGCATAGGAACTTGATTCTAAGTAATACATTATGGAAAGGGAGAGAAAAAAAAACTAACTTTATAGTGGAGAAATCTGTCAAACACTGCTTCAGCCAGGTGATCAACGTTAACAGCAACAGTGATAAGTCATATTAATAGTAAGTACCATTGATATGAAATGATGAAAATGGCACTTCACCTCTGTGGCCTTCCTTCCAAAAATTCATAATCCCAGTCTAATCATGAGAAAAATATCAGACAAATTCCAATAGAGGAGCATTTTACAAAATACCTGACTAGTGTTTCTCAAAACTGTCAAGGTCATTAAAAACAAGAAAAGTGAGAAATTGTGACAACCTAGGGGAGTATATGAAGACAGGACAACTAAATGTTTATGGTATCCTGTATCAAATCTTGTAACAGAAAAAGGGCATTGGGTTAAAACTGAGGAAATCCGAATAATGTGTGGCCTTTAGCTAATAAAAATCAATATTAGTTCATTAATTGTGACATGTAACATACTAATGTAAGAATGTCAATAAGGGAAACTGGATGAGAGGTATAAGGGAACTTTTACTATCATTTCGATTTTTCTGTAAATGTAAAGTTGCATTTTAAAAAGTCAGTTTTTTTTAAAGGTATGTGTTAAAGTATAAAAAGTTCAGATGATTTGAGATTATATGTATAATCTGTTAGCATTCTACAGGTCGATTGTATTCAATTCTTTTTCTGTTATTATTTTTATTGATAACATAATTGTACATTTTTATGGGGTACATGTGATGTTTTGATTCATGTATATAATGTATAACGATCACATCAGGGTATTTAGAATATCCATCACCTCAAACATTTATCATTTCTTTATGTTGGAAATATTTCAAATCTTGTGTCTAGCTTAAATTCTTAATCATTATTCTTTCCTTGGTTTGAAATGCTAACTGCATTCTTTTGATAAAATGATTCAAAATTATTTACTTTCATTCGCCCAGGCAAAAACCTCCACATATGTTCTTCAATGTGCTATTCTGTAACCTCTTATTGCAATGTTTTTAATATACATTCTCTTTAGAAACAATACATGAAGAGGTTGTGTTTTCAACTGTATTGAGTGAAGGACATTAGTTCTTCCTCTTATAGGTTCAAATAAATCTTGCATTCAAAATCTAGATGTCATATATATTACTTTTACTTTGAAAAGGTAAATGTGCCTTGTGAGATAAACAAAATGCAGTGCAATATGTGAATATAACTGTGGATCTTGAGGACTGAAAGTGACCCTGAAATAAAGAACTCCCAGTACAGCCTTGTACAGATTATTCCAATAATGACTAAATGATGGCAGCCGGGCAAAAGAACGTAAACAAACCACTCAAAGCACACATTGTGTTGAAAATATTTACCAATGTCAGAAATGATATTCATCATAAAAATCTCCTCTTTTTTCAGAATTTTTCAATACAGCCTACAAATATATTTGAGGGGCCTGTCTGCCATATTTATGTTAATATACAGTCAATTCCTGTTTCCTTGCTTTTAGAATATTTTTTAAGATCAAAGGCTCTCCCCTGACATTAAAATTCTGCACAACCCTGGAAAAATTCTGGAAATAAAGTCATTTCCTTTGTGCAGGAATGCATATTCCATGATGAGCTAAGGTGCAGAATTCAGCTCACAACAGGGGGCGTTCACCGGAGAATGATACTGTTAGAACTACAGAATGCAGACTTTGAGTATTCAGGGAAGAAATTGGCACTGCTCAAGAAAATTATACCAAATTCAAAATCAGACAAGACATCACTGTACGGCCTTTCACGGTCATATTAGAAGAACACTGTCTAACAGGACCACCCAAGGACTACCTAAATCTCAAGTGGATGTACCTCTTTTGATTTACTAGTTACCTTTGATTAAGGCCCAGGTTCTGTGAATTATATGTCAATAGTATAGATTTTTTTGTCCAGTAGAGGTGCAAATGATTTCTCTCAGAAAAGATAACCCAAAAGGTTATAGTTTTATTGCCCTGTAGGATATTAATAAGTTTTGTCTCTTACTGAGTAAACTTATTTCAGCAAGTCTTATATTTCCTAGCTAGCTGATTATAAATCAATCTCTCTCTCCATCTCTCAATCTCTCTTTCTATATATAATGATATCTGTATATACATATGTATATGTATATAGAGAGAGTACTTGTATATATATATGCTTGTATATACATAAATACATATATGCTTAATATATGTATAATATAATGTATGTATATACCTCAAATGTTGTCTCAACTGTTTTTTGAGAAGCTTAACCATTCTTCTGGCACCCTTATTAAGTCAAATACATCTTTAATACATACTTATTCTACATTTGTACAAGAGTCTTGCTTTAATAAAATGATTCAAAGTTATTTACTTTCACTTCCCCAGGTGAGACTGTCCATGTACACTCTTCAACCCTCTATAACAGGTCACCAAAAAAAGGTTTATGCATAAGTTCATTGATTTAGAGCTACATTGCTGCCACTAGAGTTTACCTCTTCCCTGCTGCTGTGTATATCCTCGTCTCTTTATGATCGTGAGATGGCTCAAGACATTATTTACGAGCAATTATTAGTGGTGACAGACCATAGATGGCTTAACTTTTGCAAAGTTGAACAGTTTGACCTTGTGAGGGATGAACAAGTCGAATGTGTTACCAGCTTCCAGAGCGTTTCAGCAGTTGTCAGTTGGAGAAAATGCTTTTGTTCAACATTTTTACACTTTAAAAGAAAACCACTTCATTCATGAAAATCAATATTTACTCATCTCATCAAATATTATCCTCGTGGGAATGAAGTAGATTCCAATCTGTGGGTTCTAATCAGGGATGGAGGGGTGATAATATATTTAACATTATTTATCAAGTAGTCAATTTTTAACATTGTCCCTTTTGTGATACAATCACCACAGGACTGAATGACATCATGTAAGTAATAGAAATAAATGAAATAAGAGCAGAATAACTACTACATTAAACTTCATTAAATAATCACACAAATTACATTGAACAAGTCATTTGGCTGCTCAGTCTGCCTAGGAAGAAAGTTCCACAAAATGACAGTCATCCTCAACACTCTCCTGTATGTAGCTTCTGGGACCAAATAAAGAAATGTCAGTATAAGTGTTCGGGCTGGTATAACTAGTATTGGTGATGAAAAGGCTCTAATTGTTCAGACCTTTACATGGTGCAGTCAGTATTTTACAAATCAATGGACATGGAAGTGTAAACCTTGTTCTAGAGAAAATCCCTTGCTTTTCCTACTTATGTTCATATGTCAGGGTTTTTACTGGATTTTTATAATTTATAAATCACCTTCTGTAGCCATTAAGTGCCATGGCTGAAATTTAAATGCAAGACTTTAAATTGTACATCCACTGCTTTTTTCAAAAGATAATTGTCTCTCTATTCCACACATCTTGACTTTACATTATTTCAGATCAGGGTTTATTAAAACCTTGTTTCGTGTTTCAGGATGGGAAACAGTATTTTCAAAATGTCACTTCCATAGGAACAGGATGCATGCACATACAGTAAATTCTCCATTATCCATGCCACTAAAGAACATCAGCATGAAAAATGAAAAAACCATAACTAGTCTACAACCTGAGATCGAGATAGTTCCCACCTGCAAGGAAAGAAATGTTATGTTTCCATGTCCGTTCATATTTATCTTTCTTGACTATATAGTCAACTCCTGATTGTTTCCAACATATTATCTGTCTAAAATGTTAGTGCCACCCAGATTAGGGTTTCTCAACACACTCATATTTAGGAAACTTGGGGGGTTATCTTTTACTGAAGTGCTATCTTGATTACTGAAACAAATTATACTCCTGACAAAAGGGCCAATACATGAAGTAAGTCTTTAGGTTTTTCAATCAATTTATTATAACAGACATAGAAATAGCAGTACCATTTGGACAGTCTTTAGATATAAATATGAATGTTATAAATAAGTCAGGTGGAAAGGCCAACCATACTAAATTGGGGTCTAAGAACCTCAGGTCCAGTAGCGTCTCACTATAGGTGTGACATGAGGAATTTAGCCAATCACATGGGACTGTTTTCTTCAAATGGATAATCAGAAGGCTGGGTTTACTTCTGGAAAATGCCTAAGTTCTCTTCCATTCCATAATTCACTGACTTCTCTAAATTTTTTCAAACATGACATATAAATTCTAAATAAAGTCCTTATGTTCATGAAAACATAAAAAAAATCTAAAATTTAAATAGGTATTTCTTCCAGAATGAAAAAAATAAAATAGTTTCAATTGCACCTGGTTTTTATACTTTCTCAAAAGAGCTAAAATAACCAAGAAAATGCTTCCTTTATAATACAACTATGAATTTCTATTACTGGAGAAATGTTCAATTTATTATAACAATACCTGTAACTATACCGATTCAGACAAAATTGTAAATATTTCTTAAACTTGGACAGTCTGCAGTATTTTTGATATGTTGACTAAAAATGTAACTATATTAATGCTAAGGCTTATAAAATGACTTTTAAAAATAAGCATTTCACAGATCGTCACTTATTTTTCTGCACACATACCAGTAAACACTAACATGAATTATAACAACATTCACTTTTGAGTATGGCCAATAAAGTCAATAGTAAAACCTATATTGCTCGAACGTGTACCTTTAAAAACTAAAAAGTTCATTCTTCAGTGAGAATTCAGCTTTTTTTTCAACACTTTAATTCTCCTTCCCCAACCAAAAAACAAAAAGAAAAAGAAAACAAATTCTCACTTAAGTATTATCTTCGAGATCGTTAATATCCAAGGAAATGTGATCTGACTGAATAATTTGTCAACTTATTTAAAAAAAATGAAAGTAAATAACTTCCATAAGAATTAAAACTCTATTTGTATGGGTATTTCAGTTCTGTTCAGAGACCCTCTCAAGTATTTAGTTGGAGATAGTTTCCATGGAAACTGAAGAATGTGTTCTGATGAGTCTTGAAACAGACAAATAAGAATCTTTGCTTCTTACAAGTGGGCAACAATTTACTTCTCTAATTCTTAATGGAAGCCATTTGAATATATATTTTGGTTTGAGTCAAAAAGTGGAAGAAAGCCAGTTCTATCAATTACACACAGCCTGAAATTAGATATTAGTAAAGTTGAGGTTAGTATGGGATACTGATACACACCCCAGCTGTTTTAGACTTTCCAAGATATTTTTTCCAAAAAGAGGAATATATTATTATATTTAATATCTTGTGCTACCATGAAAAACTTTAAAATTAATTTTCTTAATCCAAGCAGACTTTCCATTGGCATTGTTGCTTTTAAATGATTTCTTATGGAATATAAAATGCAAAGTTGTTACACTACAGAAAGTCAAAATCGATGCTTAATTTTTATGGGTTTTTTTTTTTTTTTTGGTAGAGAAAAACTTGGGATAGATTAATGGGAATGTGCAAGTCACTACGTGAAGGAATGAAACACTTGCAAACTATTGAGTTGAAAAGCAGGTATAGCCTTTTAAAATTAAAAAAAAAACCAAAAACACCAAGCCCATGACTTTATAAAAAGTATTGCTCAAGAATAAATCATGACCTTACTTGAAAATATCTTTGCATTAACTTGTATAGCAAAGGTAATAAAAACAGATAAATCTACCACAATCCAAAAACAAAATCAACAAAAACAGTCAACTCCCTGGAGAGGAATCTGTGTTTCTTTTGGTTGTGACACTGGTTACCAAGGTAGTGATTATATTTAAGAGGCCCCTGGCTATAAATCCATGATCTCGAAAACCTATGGTAGCCTTAAAATCAAACAGACCCCTATAATAGACCAACTTGTGCTCTCTAGACTCAGACATTTAAACCTTGGCAAACTCAACGTCTCTTATTACAAAGCCAAGGCAAAAATCAATGTAATTATTTAAAAATTTGGGTTAAAACTGGCTTTTATTTTAACTCTCCAGAGAAAAAATTTAGAATATGTCCATCTGGTATTTTTTTAGAACCAACTTTTTAGAACCCTATGACAGGCATTGTAATAGTCAGGATAGATACTAGCCCACATGATGTCTGTGTACAATTTACAGGATATGAAGCACTGGTGTTGGAGCTCACAGCAAATAAAGCAGAACCTGGATTTAAGCTCCCCCTTGTCCCTTAATTCAGACACATTTGTGCACTGTATAAACTGTACAACTG
>RJWJ010046547.1:0-11316 GCA_004363605.1 Indri indri | reverse complement strand
CAAGGGACTATGAGAGTATACTAAGTGCTCACTTAATGTGGCTAGGTTCTTGGAAACTGCGACTTTAAGCAAAACAATGTATAACAAAACCGATTTTACCATAGGATCATTGATATAACCGAGAGTTCAGTTCCTACAGCATATTTCTGGTCACAAAAACATCACCAAACTTCTAAATAAAGACTCAAAACTCACCTAATATTAAACATTGAAATGTATGTGGGTGATACATTCATTTAAGAAAAATTAATATAAACAAGTAAGATAATTACTTACCTACTTATTTAAGCTCAGTGTCTGTCCCAGCAGCTCAGGGCACCAGGTGGGAACCTGCCATGGACAGGATGTCATCCCACAGCAGGGCATGCACGCACACACACACACACACACACACACCTGCTCAGACCAGGACCATTTAGACATTCAGCCAATTAACTGAATGTGCACAGCTTTGAGATGCGGTAGGAAATCAGAGTACCCAGAGAAAATACCCATGCAGACATGGGGAGCATGTGCAAACTCCACACAGACAGTGGCCCCGGCTAGGAAGCAATTGTTTTTTTCTTCATTCAAGTTATAGGGAAATGACATTGTTTGAGGACCTACTGTATGTTGTTGCAGAATTCAAAAGAGGAGTTTCAAGTAGGAAGAAGAGTTCAACGATACTTACAATTGTTTAATTTTTGTAATATGGGGATTGAAAAACGTCCAGTGCATTTGGCAGTTAGTTCTTTGTTAACCACAGGGAGGCCATTTTCAGAGGAGTCATGGTGGTGGAGGAGGAGCTCATCACCATAGTTTAAGGAATGGCTGGGGAGTGAGGAGCACGCAGAGAAGATGAGAGATGACAGCTCTGTGAAGACTGCTGAGTGGTGACTGGGAGAAGGCTCCAGAAAGAGGTTTAGGTATGTGAAATGGCTGATAAGCCAACAGAAACTCAGCAGTTGTTTGCAGAGGAACAGTTAGTCTGGGGTCTGCCATCTTCTGCAGTACTCAGAGATACCTGCAGAAATGTAAGCCCCCTTGGGCCCCTAAAGCTGAAGAGAAACATTGATAAGCTAGAGCACACCAAGCAATGCTGATGAACATAAGAGATTCAACATTCCTGATCGTGCACATAAATACACACAGCATGCTTAAAACACATGCAACACACACCACATGCACAGCATACATATACAACACGACACACAAACACCTATACAATACACACCACACATAATGTATATATACTAAACAATACACAAAACACATACAACACACACCACACACACATCACACACATACACATCACACACAAAAAACACACATCACATGCTACAGCAAACACAACACGTATAAAATACCACATATAATACACATGTATACACTATAGACAACACACAGAGCATACACATGGCACACATGTGCTTTTACACACCACATGCATGTATGTACAAAATACCCATATAACAAAAACACACACCCACACATAGTAGAGTTGCCTAGCAACCCAAGGCTATCCACACCATGGTCCCAGAAAACAGCATGGGAGGAAGGGAAGAGAGGATGTGTGCAAATCCTTGAAGGGTGATATACTCAAATATTTAACCAAGCAGTGAGGAAAGGAAGGCAACCAAGGGGAAAGGACAGGAGAACAAGGTGTGGTCACCTTCACTCGCTGCCTACGGGCGCCGTGGTGCTCATTTGGAAGCAGAAACTGTAATCCTCTGAGTGTACCCTTGGATGTTCAGCCCCTGAGTCAGAGCAGGCTGAAGTTCCTTTATGAAACAGAAAAAGCCTTTTTTTTTGTTTTCTTTGGATTGGCAATGAATGAGCGGCCTCTTTGAAACTCTCACACATCTACCCCAGAGTTGCTGTTTGAAATGCTGAAGGCATAAAAAGGCCATTGCATGGAGTGACTAGAGACTCAATTTCTGTTGATAGAAAAGACAGGCTCAGAGAAAGGGCAGCAGGCCAGACCTGAGGTAGGAAGAATGAGGTTTACTGCCACTGATGGGCACCTTCGTTTTACACTAAGGGGATCCCACCCAGGATAAGTCTCAGAAAGTGTTTTTGTTTTTCCTGACTGAATTTTTTTCCATAAGAAGAATCCCAGCTGAATGTGAATATTCACATCTTTCTTTTTTGCCTCCAGTGAGAAGGGGTGGGGGTGGGGGAGAAAATTACCCTTGTTTAAAGTTTTTTTTTCCTATTTCCCTATTTATCCCAGGGGTGGAAAACTCTGGAAATTATCTCCAGGCTTTCAGCAGTGATATTCTGGTTCTATTTCTTATCGCCCTCCCTTTCTTTCCCAGGTCTCTTCTGACAGTGCCAAGTTGCATGCTGGGCTGTCATAGAATGTTCTGAAGTCGTGCAAAAGGAACTGGCACAAAGCAAAAAAAAAAAAGTTTTTCTCTTGCCCTGCTTAAATTAGTCATTGTCTCCAGCAGGGATATCCATTTCCTCTCACTTCCCTTATTTGGCTTCTTCTTCTTCTTCTTCTTCTTCTTTTTTTTTTTTTTTTTTTCCTACAAATATTCTGATGTGAGCTCAGTGTACACATTCATCCCGGAAGTTCCCAGGATGCCAAGGAAGATCCCTGCCAAAAGACCTTCTGATCACGGTCCCCTTGAGATGGTTTTGTCATTCTCTGGATGGCTGTGGAACATCTCGTCTCACACACGCCTGTATTTCTCTGGGTTTCTTCATAGTCACAACCCAATAATGCACAATGATAATGTATCCCAACTGACATGGAATTAGAGTCAAAATGCCCTCAGCTGTCAATGGCTGGTTGACTCAGCAACTGTTTCAAGATTTGCCATGAGTTCAAAGAATTGGCCCAAGGTGAATTCATTCTTTGAAAATATATAGCTGTGCGATGCTTCTTCATTTTGCCTGGGACCGTTTATGCCTATTGTCCCGGCGTAATTATTAATAGCACCCATTTTGCTGTCAAGAATGTCTCTGTTTGCACAGTGAGTTATACAGTCATCAAGGATAAACTGCACATTGCAGATACACAGATGCAAAAGGCAGCGTCTGTGCCTTAGAGGAGCTCAGTCTCTTTTGAAAGATAGGCAAATAGATGCTCATACTATGACAAAAGAGCTAAGATAAAGGTAGGCATAGAGTTATGTGGCTTTGTCCCTGTGTCTATGTCCCCTCTCTACAGCACACAGTCTAGAACACAGAGACGTGTGACAATTTAGCTGTTGCTGTTTTTGTTTTAACCAATCACAATGTTCTATAGATAGAATGTTCCCAATAATGGACTTCCTTCCTTCCTTCCTTTGGCCTCATCCTTTTTTCCTTGCTCCTTCCCCTTCTCCCATAACTTTTGTGTCTTCTGGATACATAACCTCAAGGATATAGTCAAGAGGGTGGGTAACAATCACAAGGGCAACAAACATCGGTTCCAGCTCCTAGTCCCTCCTCAACCCCTGCAGCAAAATCACTGATGCTACTGCTGCCTCCCTCCCCACGTGTTATCAGCCTCTCTCCATGGGATCGTGGATACTCACTGAAAAATTCCTTCGTGGTGGATCTTATCGGTTTTCTGTTGCAGCCCTGAGTGCCGAATTCCACCCCTTCCTGATGGCCCTATTTGGCAGCTTTTGTCTGCTCTTTCTGCCTCTGCAGCACTGGCTACTGGAAATGTAGGCAGGTCTTGCTAATAGTGCTCAAAATCAATACTGACGTTTTACCCAAATATGGTCAGGCTGGTGCTGGGATTTGACCTAAAGGCTCTTTTTGCCCCCAAGGAGAGCATGATTGCTGACAATAAAACTGACCATGGCCTCACCCTTGTGTGGCCACCCATGGGGTCATTCCTGAGCTGAGGGCAGGCTCTCCCCAACCTCAGCTATAACTCTTCCTCTTATTCTCTGAAAAGGGTGACTTCACTCATCATTTTCTCATGAAATTCTCTTCTCAAGCAACCTTTGCATGCGACTTCCACAAATGAGTCACTCAAGCTGGGAGGTTTCATCTGAGTAAATGTGCAGTCTCCATCTACAAATGTTAAATGTTCCTGGGTTTATTATGTATGTTTGATTTTTATCAACTTTTTGATTAAAATGTCATTGCAAATTTAAGACAGAAGGAAAGGCAAGAGTGAGGCCAGGGTAGGAGAAACATGTTAGAATATACTGAGTTGTGTAAGCTGTTTTCTTCATTTCTTTATCCTAATGTATTCTGAATTTCTGACATTTGTATATTCAGTAGTTTCATTTTTCTTAATTTTCTATTTTTTATTTCAGCATATTGTGGGGGTACAAATGTTTAGGTTACATATATTTCCTTTGCCCCACCAGAGTCAGAGCTTCAAGCATGTCCATCCCCCAGACGGTGTGCACTGCCCCCACTGGTGTGAGTATACCCATCCCCTCCTCCTCCCTCCCATCTGCCCAACACCTGATGAATGTTATCACTATATATACACTTAAGTGTTGATCAGTTAACACCAATTTGATGGTGAGTAGATGTGGTACTTGTTTTTCCATTGTTGTGATACTTCACTTAGTAAAATGGGTTCCAGCTGTATCCAGGATAATACAAGAAGTGCTAGATCACCATTGTTTTTTATGGCTGAGTAGAACTCTATGGTATACATATACCACATTTTGTTAATTCACTCACGTATTGATGGAAACTTGGGTTGTTTCCACATCTTTGCAATTTTGAATTGTGCTGCTATAAACATGCTAGTGTAGATATCCTTTTTATAGAATGTCTTTTGTTCCTTTGGGTAGATGCCCAGTAATGGAATTGCTGGATCAAATGGTAGTTCTACTTGTATCTCCATATTACTTTCCACAGAGATTGTACTAGTTTGCAGTCCCACCAGCAGTATATGAGTGTTCCTATCTCTCCACATCCACACCAACATTTATTGTTTTGTGACTTTTTGATAAAGGCCATTCTCACTGAAGATAAGTGATATCTCATTGTGGTTCTGATTTGCATTTCCCTGATGATTAGAGATGTTGACCATTTTTTCATACGTTTCTTGTCCATTAGTCTATCTTCTTTTGAAAAGTTTCTGTTCATGTCCTTTGCCCACTTTTTGATAGGGTTGTTTGATTTTTCTTGCTGGTTTTACTGAGTTCTATATAGATTCCAGTTATCAGCCCTTTATTGGATGTGTAGCATGTGAATAGTTTCAAATTCTGAAGTTTATAAGTTCAAAATTGTGAGGCACTGAGTTGCCAAGTGGCAAGGATACAAAAACAAATGATAAACAGAAAAGTTAAGTGAACAACTGCAATTCTGTGAGATAAAGGCTAGAGCTGAGATGAGAACAGGGACTTCTGAGGGCACAGAATGAGGGCGTTCGAATGGGGACAAAAGGAGGGAAGGACACAGGACATTATTGTCTTAGTTTTTCCTTGGGTTGTCCCCTAAGATTGTAAATTATTCCTGGAGACGAAGGACAATATTTTATTTCTCTGCTGAATTTGTCCATATTACTTTTCAGTGCTTAGCACACTGTAGAAGCTCCAAACACTGGATTTATTGATTGATTGATTGATAATAAAAGAGAAGAAATAAGATAATCTACTAAAGTCCTAGAGCAGCAGACTATTGACCCAAATCTGTAGGTAAGTCTTCATGTGTCTTTGAACAACCATTTATTTCTCAGTGTCTCCAACTGTAAAATAATATGACCAGATAATCACAAAAGCTACAGACTAGTTTTAAAACTTCACGAGCCTATAGTTGTGACTACTGGATCAAGTTAGAGGGGAAACTCTAGGGCTTGATGACTCATACACATAAGTGATTTTAAGGGGTGAACTTGGACCTCAGTTTTTCTATCTACAAATCAAGAACTGTAGAATAGATGATCTTTTGTTATTATCTCCCTCTAAAATGCAAGAAAAATCTAAATTAAAATGCTGAGTCTTTATCCTCAAAAATCAAATTCTAATGACACTATATCACTCCTCAATAAGGAGGAAGAATAGAACTTACCTACGTATAATTCACTGGCCCATTGATAAAAAGCCTATATTTTCAGTGGGTTCATTTTTGTCTCGGCCATAAAATCTCAATGCTGTCTCAAACATGATATTTTCCCTTTCAATATAAGAGGCAATTTATTTTATTGTTACTTGAAACTAAAGGAATCCAATAAACTGGATTGGAGCCAAAGAAGACCATAATGACAAAATGATTGATCCTTTTATAATGCGTTGCATTGCTATTCTAAAATTGGAGAAATGCAATATAGACAATATTCATTTATACCACTGACTGGTATTCATCTCTGTAATAGAATGTAATTCTCCTTTGTATTTATTAAGTATCTGTCACCACTAGAAATGCAAAGTAAAAGGGCTTCACTGTCAATTCTTGGGCATGGTCAAATATTAGTTGCTATACCCCATTGACATGAAGGATCTATATGGGAGCTGGAAGCTGAAATATCAGCTCTATTGCATAGTGAGAACAATAAAAGTGGTGTATCCAAAATTCATTGGTGGAAGTGGAAGTTATGTAAGCAAATAGTTTTTGACAGGAAGGACAAGAAAGATATTTTAAGCAATGGAAGCTGCTGAACAATGGAGGCTGGCAAATGGTGTTAACCTCAGAGATCAGGCTCTGGACTGGCTACACTACATGTCATCTTGCTAAGTCTTTACACACCTTTCTGAGACAACTCTTATTACTCCATGACACAGATAAAAAGTCAGAGCCCCAAGAAAGTTGAGCCTTTCTCCTTAAGCTAATGAGCTGTTACATGATTGAGCCAAGACTTGAAATGGATTTTGACTGATCCTGAAGCCTGTGTGTTTTCATTATATCACAGTACATTCAGGAAGTAGTTACATTCCATCGTTTAATGAACCCAAGGAAAGGCCAGCTGATAACAACAATAATTGTAAATATTTACTGAGTTCTTAATGTCTGCCATCCTTAGATAAGAAGAGTCTGGGATAAGGTTATCTTGACCTATGTGAGGTCTTCAGGAACACATCCCTCTAGAGTATTCTGTACTAACCCAATGGGGCAGTTGTCATATTGAGAATTGTCACAGCATTTTATGAATTCTGAGGATGGCAATGCTTATTATGGAAGGCTTTCTGAAGGAATAGGAAGGCAGAGGAAGGTCTAGTCCTGCTACCATGGGTTGGCCACTCTTCCAAACCTACGTTCAGACTCACTAAGATCCTATGAGTCTCAGATTCCTCTTAGTCATCTATTGAGCTGATGTTGGTGAAACTTCCTGAGTTTACCAGCGTGGCCATGCATTTCCTGAATCCTTGCAGTTACAGCGACTCATCACTTCCCCGAAACAGTGCTCATTAAATTTTGATCAATGACATGCTGACTCATTTCATCTTTGTATAGATCTATCTCCTAGAAATTTATTTCCAGATATTCAGCTGTCTTTCTTCTTTTGTTACTTCCATCCTTTGGCCCTCTTTGTCATTTGGAGTCAAACAGAAGAAATTCACTTGAACCTTTGAAGTATTTTAGAAAAAGATATACCTCTCTAAATGTGTGATGGTGAGGATGGTAAAAGTGTCACCCAGCAGTCACAAGTTCACTCTTAGTTTGCTTTTCATCTGTGCAATGAGCACTTGAACATGGGAAGGTTATTTCAGCTGACCAGCCCCTCCATTCCAGGATGTACATTTCTCCTCTAAAAGGTGAATGTGTTGGATGTATGAATTTCTGAAACTTCACCCATGATGAAATCTCAGTGAGTCTTTGATCCTTCGGGAAAAACAGAGGTAGTTTTTGTTGTTGTTGTTGTTGTTGTTGTTGTTTTTTAATGTTGTGCTCCTGCTGGTTTCCCAGAATTTTCACTGGGCAGAGGGATTTAGTCTGGGTACTCTATTGCCCACATGACCTAAGAATCTTTCCATAAGCCGCATTCCATCCTGCTCTCACCGTCTAATCCTAAGGATCCAAGGCAATGAAAACTTCCCCCTCCTATCCTCCCACAAAGATAATAGTCCTTCAACTATGCTGAACCCTAAACACACACCACCACCTACACCACCATCACCACCACCACCACCATTAGCAACCTGGGCCTACAACTTTCCCTAATATTTCAAAGTGCTTTTCTATCAGAGTCTCTTTTATTTTTTAACAGCTTTATTGAGGTATAATTGATGTACATGAATAAAAAGCACACATCTAATACCATACTTAATGGCAAAAATCAGAAAGATTTTACTCAAAGATTAGAAACAAGTCAAGGATACCCATTCTCACCACTTCTATTTGACATGGGACTAGAAACCCTAGCCAGAGCAACTGAACAAGAAAAAAAGTAAAAGTCAGCAAAATTGGAGAGAAAGAAGTAAAATTTTCTATTTGCAGATGACATGATCTTACATGTGGAAAATCCTAAAGACTATACACATGCACACACACACACATAATTAGAACTAATAAACCAGTTCAGTAAATTTGCACAATATAAAATCAACATATAAAGTTCAGTTGTGTTTCTATACACTAATAATGAACTATCTGAAAAGGAGTTTTTAAAAAGTTCCCATTTATAATAATATCAAAAAGAAAAAATATTTAGGGATACACTTAACCAAGGAGATAAAAGACTTGTACATGGAAAACTACAAAATAGTGATGTAAAGATGACACAAATAAATGGAAAGATACCTTGTATTCATGGATTGGAAGGCTTCATTTTGTTAAAATGTTCATACTACCCAAACTAATCTTCAGATTCAATGCTATCCCCTTCACAGTACCTTTTAAAAATTAATCCTTGAAGTAAACTTCATATTTTGAAAGATTTTTCTTATTCCATAAAGTACATCTTAGGTAATAATTTTTAATTTCTTGATTACAATTTGCATTTATCAGTGGCCCCTGTCACATGACTTTGGAAATTCCGATCTTTGGAAAGGTTACCCACACCATTAAATCATTATAAATCCAACCATAACCTGAGGCAACTGTTACGTATATCAACCGTCTTGACTTTGCTGGCTAATATCTGATTTCTGTTTGACTTTTTGATAAGTTTTGTGCTTTGCAAACCCTCACTGACCTCTTTATTGACACCTGATAGGGAGTTTCTGCCCAAAGCCTACCGCCCCACCTTGAGCTCGAAACTTACAACAACCTTGTGTTATAAAGGCTTGAGCTCTAACTATCAGGGGAAATCACAGGTGAGTGTAGGAGAGGGTGAGCAGGGGGTACTGCATGAGGCAATTACTAATCTTTAATCAAGACAGAAAAGGACAAAATAGTACAAGCAGTTTTTGCCCTGTCAAGTGGGTAAGTCTCTAATGCCATATCATGCAAAGATTGGATTTGTCTTATGGCCCACGAATGCCATAAATTCATTACACATTCAGAAAAACAGAGGCTAAGGAGCCTATAGTTGGCAAAGGGAACTGGTTTTCTCCTGTCCTATACTGACCAACTTCTGGAAATAATTGCAGAAGTCTGATTCTTTTTGTTCAAGGCACTTTATGACTCTGCAAGGACCAGCATGATTTCCCCCAAACCTAGACTACCAGGCTATCGGAAACCTCATTGTGCAGAGGATCTCATTCCTTAGAGCTGCAGACTTGTTACAGCTCTCTTTGTCTTTCATGTTTGTTTGAATCAAAATTCAACATCTATTCACAAATGTGCTGATTTTTTTTTTTAAACTTTACTTGTCTGTTGGGTAATGAAAGAGATTGTTTTTTTCTTCTCATCCATTTTATGACTGCTGGAACATTCCTGGGATTTGCTCTGGTAAAATTCCCTCAGGTGAACCAATGAATCATCCAAGATTTTGACTGAGAGTGAGAAGCCAAGCATCCTCTTTTGTTTGACCATACCTTCCTGTGGTGGACATCTAATGTTTTAGTATAACCACTGTCCTTCTACTTCTTCTGGTGACAGGTCTCCCTCCTTTTCCTCTCCCCTCCCCCTCCAAAAAAAAAATATGGGCACATGACCCAAGATGGAGCAATGATACTACCTCACTTCTCAGGTAACAAGAGTTAGTCCATAGAATTGAATGATGTTCCAAGTCAGTCAAATTACTATCCTACTATAGTAGGAAAAGTGTTTGTCCTCTCAAGTGGTGAAGTTGTGAGGGAGTGAGCACAGAAACTTCTAGAAGCTGTGATTCTCATCTTTTGAGAGAGACATTCTGCAAGAGGAAAGATTAAAGCCAGATGCAGAGAAAAACAAGGATGAGGAGAGAGAACCCCATTATGGCCTCATACAACCACAATCCTATCCTTTTCACTACAGACATCGATAAATTATCCCATTTATTTCATCTAATTCAACTTTGAGTTCTGGATTTTGCTGCTAAAAGGAATCATGAATAGAAGAATTCTTGGGTAAGAGATATTCTTGATACAAAGCAAAGGGGAACATTTGCTAACAATGGCTAGCATCCAGTCTGGCAGTCTCAGTTCTACTGCTTTTCTGCTTTCTTGCTGTTTAAGTCTCACCAAGCCATTTAACTTCTTTGAACCACATTTTTCTCAACAGAAAAATATTGACTAAGTGCCTACCTGCATTAACCATGTCTTTTTATTTTCTATATTTTTGATGCTGTAACATCTTGGGGCCTTGCTGACCCTGGTAGGACTGCCCCTTTCATGACTAGTTAATCCCTACAGATATAAAGGACTTGCCTTGGGGTCTTTCATTTGCAAACCAACCAATCCAGGGCCCATATTCCTAACCACCTCATTCATCAGGCTCTTACTTCCAGGCCAATATTCCCCTGCCCTAATCCGCTCTCATCAAGCACCAGACCATCAGGGTATCTCCTAGGCCCCAGGACCTATTGAAATTATTTAAACTAGCCTATCCAAAACTACTTGCTCAGCCTCACCTGTTCCTTCCAGAGGAAACCACAATAAATGCTCTTGCTCACGTTTTCCTCTTGCTCCTTCTGCCTCCGGATCAACCTTAGTGTTTCCTGTACAGCCCCTGTGGCATGGTGTGTCTCCTCCTCTTGGGAACTGCGATAACAAACTGTCTTTTCAATGGCAGCTGTCTCCCGGTCTGTTGACCTCACCATACATGAATAATGATAAAAACCTATATTTTAAAACACTACCTCTCAAGATTTAATGAGATGAAAACACCTCATGTTGTGCTAGGCATGGTGGGTTTTGAACATTTAGCTGTGTAATAAATTTTAGGAAAAGACTCATTACTAACTATTAAGATTTGAAGGGATTTTGAGAGTGATGAAAGCTGTTGCACTTTGGACCACAGTGGTTGATACCCAAATCCTTTCCCTATAAAGCTTCAGAGAAGTGGATTCTATGATAAATGTACACAGTCAGTTTTCATCTCATTCATTCATTCTATGGATATATATTA
>RJWJ010046546.1:0-11321 GCA_004363605.1 Indri indri | reverse complement strand
GCTCACAGCAACCTCAAACTCCTGGGCTCAAGCAATCCTCCTGTCTCAGCCTCCCGAGTAGCTGGGACTACAGGCATGCGCCACCATGCCCGGCTAATTTTTTCTATATGTAGTTTTACCTGTCCGATTAATTTCTTTCTATTTTTGGTAGAGGCGGGGTCTCGCTCTTGCTCAGGCTGGTCTCGAACTCCTGAGCTCAAACAATCCACCCGCCTCGGCCTCCCAGAGTGCTAGGATTACAGGCGTGAGCCACCGCGCCCGGCCTCCTTCTGTTTTTAATGTAATATATTAATATACATATGGTTGTCTAACATAGGAGTTTAATGTATGTATATTCTCGTTAAGATGGAGGATACCTCTTTCCCAAGTGGAGGGAATGCCATTGGTGTGAACTCGGCCTCATCTAAAACAGATACAGGTCGTGGAAATGGACCCCTTCCTTTAGGGGGTAGTGGCTTGATGGAAGAAATGAGTGCCCTGCTGGCCAGGAGGTGAGAAATTTCTTTATGGTGAACATGTCCAGATTGAGAAGATTTTGTTGATTTTATTTATTCCAGATATAACAATGAGATGCAATTCTTCCCTCTTAGAGAAACAGTGGTTTTTATACCAAGAGTTAGATGATATTTTTAAAAATCGATTTGCCTTCTTTGTAGGAGAAGAATTGCTGAAAAGGGATCAACAATAGAAACAGAACAAAAAGAGGACAAAAGTGTAAGTGAATAAAGACAGTCTCCTGCACCTTACAACATGGAATTGAGGCGTAGCTTAGTCAGGAAATTATGTCAAAAGATTATTTAATTTGAACTATTTGCTTATTTTTTTTTTAACTATTCACATTTTAAAAGTGTCTTATTTTGAATGGTATTTATGAATTTTTAATGGCATTCTTAGCATAATGAATTGAGTGTGTAGAATTGTAGGAAAAGCACTGATGTTCAAACCTGCAGTTTAATTCTGTTCCTAAGCCTACGTTTAAATGAGTGAAAGACCTTTTACTAGTTTTTTTCATTTCTTAGGATCTCAGTTTCCTTCCATTAATTTAAAATGAAGGAATTAGACTAAATGAGTAGTTTACATACATTTCCTCTAGAAGCTCTGTCGTTGTTAGCAGTGCCCCTTAAGAGTGTGTGACATTCATCCCCGCTCCCCAGTTCAGCTGGGCAAACTGCTTTATCTGATATTGATGTTTAACAAATAACATAATTGTTTTCCCCTGCAACATCTGGCCTTCCTTGATGCCATTCCTCTGTCCCTCTCTTATCTCCTGCTTGGTGGCATTGGCTAGTGCAAGTTCTAGTTGAGGTGGAACACATGAGGAAAGGAGCTGTGGGAAAGGTCGAAGGGGAAATGTTAGGAAGGTAAGAGAAAGAAGAAACCTAAGCCAAAATGGAAGGGGGAAAAGATGGATGAAGGAAAAAGTGGGGAGTGGCAGAAAGAATGTTGGAAATGGAAGTCTAAAGCACTAAATGTATACAGCAATAGGTTTCTAATAGGTGTGATGTTAATATATGTGTTTCTGTGCATTTAGGAAGATTCAGAGCCTGTAACTTCTAAGGCCTCTTCAATAAGTACACCTGGTAAGTTCAAGAGGAATATTTTAACCCTCATAAACTTTCTCTAAATATTAATACTCCCCAATTAAAAATCCCCCCTTGCCCATGTTTGGACCAAGTGACTGATGAGTCACTAAAATGCTAAAGTTATTTGTTCACACTTGGAAGCATTGATTTCCCCCTCTGCCTTTTGTGATCCCAGAAGCTGCTGCTATTTCTTCCTGATTATTGAGAGACCTGTTACAATGCAAAGGTTTTTTTCTCATGACTCTCTTTGAAAACCATATTTTTACACATTTTATGTGTATTGTTAATAATTTGAGGTTATTCACTAAAACAAGAAAAATACATTATTAGACCAGGCATGGTGGGTCATGCCTGTAATCCCAGTACTTTGGAAGGCCAAGGCAGGGGATGATTTAATGTCAGGAGTTCAAGACCAGCCTGGGCAACATAGCAAGATCCCATCTCTAAAAAAAAAAAAAAATTATCTGGGCATGATGGCATTTGCCTGTAGTCCTGGCTGCTCGAAAGGCTGAGATAGGAGGATTGCTTTAGCCCAGGTATTTGAGGTTATAGTGAGCTACAATTATACCACTGTACTCCAGCCTGAGTATCAGAGTGTGATGCTGTCTCTAAAATGAATGGAAAGTATTTTTAATAGTTCATTCTTAAGGGTAAAAATTAAGTGAGTATGATAGCGAGCACTAAATTTCAGAACATTCTCAAGTTGACAAGATTGTCATTTTAACTATTCATTTGGGTGATAGTGATAATCAAGGAAATAAAGCTTCTAATTATAAGCTAAAAAATTCTCCTTAAAACTTTTGGGAATTGTTCTTGAATTCAGTGAAATTTCTGGCATTGAAAATTCTTGGGCATAGAATTTGTTACTCATACACATATAAAATACGTTTCACTGTAGGTACTTAATGAGTACTATATCCAAGATGAGAATATGAGATCATTACACAGTCACATGTTATTTCTTCATTTTGACTAAAGACTAAGGGCTGGATTATTTTTTACCTCCGTATCTATTTTGGAATGAAGTAACATAAATAAATTTGATGAATTAGTATCTGAAAGTGGTCCATAGGAAACCATTATAGAGAAATGTTAATAGTAATTCCTACATATTTTGATTTAGAGATTACCAGCTGTATCTAATATTCTTTTTTTAATAAAAAAATACTTCTGTTTTTGTTTTTTGTGATTGTAAGCTATTCCCCCATCAAAAAAATTCCTCGTTCTTATTACTGAATAGTGACTACTCAGTAGTCTAATTGCTATATTGTAATTAACATTATGACATTGTGTACTATTTTTCTTCAGCCTACCTTGTTTTTCCTCTGAATAAGACATCATTTTATCTTCATGAAAAATTCACTAATTTGTGACCCAGTTATTTTTTTACCCCTTATCTTCCTCCTTATAAGTCAAAATTAATTATATATGCTGCCATTAGGACCATAAATATTTTAAAACTGGACCATACTTTGGGGTCATAGAACCTTTAGAATATTGTAAGAGCTGTAGATCTTCTCTCCATGGGGAAGAATCATATTTTTATACAGATTTGTCCATAATTTTAAGATGTTTATGAATTCCCTGAAGGATATCCATGGTCCCCAAGAACACCTTATCTAATATACATCCCCTTATTTAAAATATGAAAAACTAAAGCACAAGTTTTATGTGTGCTTGCATGTGGGTGCCATGCAATCCTTGATATAAAATCAAGGAGTTATTCAGAAGGGCTAGAGGCTTCTTTTTTCACTTGTTTCATTCAATTCTTTTTAATTGGCCTTGTGTCGGACACTTGGAGGGCCAAAAAGAAATGAGAGATAAAGATCCTGAGCACAAAAGCTTGTGGTCCAGCTGAGACACGCAGGAGTGAAAGTTAATCTTTTACAACCGTGTGTTGAATTACCAAGTACTGTGTCAAAGAGGGAGATCATATATAGAATCACCTGGGTTGTCTTTGTGGAAAAAAGTGACATGCCTCGGAGAGTATTTAGTTGGCTGAAAGTGAGGCGAGGCATGCTATTTCAGCAAGTAAGAACAACATGAGCAAAGGGACGGATTTGCAGAAGAGGCTAGGAAATAGTAAGTAGACTCCCTGGCTAGAGTGGAGAATTCTTTTTGAGGAATATTACCAGGAAAGATTGGAAAAGTGAGTTAGAAACAAAAAAAATGCCAAGAGCCTTTATGAACGGTCAGGAGTTTAGACTTAACCCTGTAGGTGTTAAGTGGACATTGAGTCCACTGAAACTGTCATAGGCACATTAAAATGGCACTTGAGCAGCGTGCCATGGAAATCAGGGAGGACTGAGAGGCGGAGGCCAGTTGGGGAGCTCCACACTGGTGCCAGAAAAGACCCTCTGAAGGGAACCCAGCCCCTGCCCTTCCCCTGAAACCCTTTGGCGCCCTTAGAGAGAGGAGTTCTTACTGTCTCTGCTCCCACAGAGCCGAACTGAACAGCTCTTCCTGACAACCAGATGAGCCCTTTTGAGATCAAAAGATGGTTCTGGTTTGGCTGATTGGAAAAGGACCTCTCAGCCAGTTGTTACAAGGTAGCACTCACTGCGTGTTATCTGCTTCAGGATTACTGCCTCATCCTTCCACCTGCCTCCTGGGTGACAGTGTCCTGATGACTGTTTCCGTCCCTGCCCGGTTGTCCCTGTTTCATTCAGGACTTTCCTTTTTTTGCCTGCTCAGGCTGGTGTCTGTCAGATATGTTTCTGATTCTGTCTATCCCGAACCCAGGGAACATTTGATGTCCCCTGGCTGACTCCAGAACTTGCCACCAGTGTAGCGGTCATTGAGAAAATATGTTAGCTGTTAGAGTACGAAAGAAGGCATAAAAAAAGCAATGAAAAAGGAAGGAATTGATTGACCGAGGAGTAAAGCAAGATCAGTGGTGACTTAAGGTTTCACACCTAGATGCTAGCATGCAACAGAAATTCAGAACCAAAAGCAGGGTCTCCAGGGAGAGTTGGAGTTTAGTTTTATATATGTTTAGTTCGAAGAGATTATAAGCTACACGTTGAGAATGTACAGAGACCAATTGAGGGGCTGCGTGGGAACTCAGAGCAGTTTCTTAGTTAAAACCATGTAGTGAGATCACAAGTCGTAAATAGACTTGATTCTCCTGTGGGTCAAATGCTTTCCTCCATGACAAGGTTCCACTTCTGATTTTGCCCTGTCATTGAGTGAGGCCAGGACTGCATCAGTGAGTCAGCCCAAGTTAGAAAAACAATTCGAGCACAATAGAAGGCCGACCAATGAGTCACTACATAGTAATAAGAGCTTAGAGTGAACTTCTTTATATTTAACTGAAATTGTCTGCCAAATCCTAAGAATTTATTGTCTAAGAATCAAGGAAGTACAATGGAATTCCATGATTCTGAAATTTATTTTGTTTCAATTTTTTTTTCCAAGAGGGCTCTTTGGATTTAGATGAAATGTTGAAGTACATGAACACATTACAAATTATATTTTTTGTTTTATCATTAGCACTAAAAGTAACTAAAAATTGTATGGGTAATACTATCCTATTCTAATTAATCGAAACTATGCTAATTAATTAAAATTATCCTATCCTTATTCTTCTTCTATCTTTATTAGGGGAAACTTCTTACCGTCTGGTATATAGAATTATAATATTTTAGATTTAACAATCTGAGTTTTTCCTAGGAAATTTATTGTACTTCCTTATTAACTTTTTCTCATTTTAAGGTTTGAAATTGTACACATTAGCATCCTTTCAGATTTTAATGTTTAAAATTACATTTAAACATTTTTATCTATCTACGTTGCTAACATAAACAGTTATAATGGCATTTAGTATTCTGTTATTTGTTTTATAATAACTCTGGAAGCATATAAGATATTTAATGAGTTTTGGTCCTTATTTTTAAAGAACCAACAAGAAAACCTTGGGAAAGAACAAACACAATGAATGGCAGCAAGTCACCTGTTATCTCCAGGTACCAATTTTTTCTCTAAGTTTTATATTTCACTTGTATCAAAAAAGATATTAATACTATTATAGAAAAAAATTGAAGACAGATTAGAAATTATACAAAGGAGCACATAAAATGCTGGTAATCCCACTCCTATTGGATAACCACTGAGCCTCATTGTATTTTCACTAGTGATTGTCTGATAAATTCTACCTTACATTTATTAGCTAGATTATCTGAAATTTTAAGATAGCTTAATCCCTCCCAATTTGTTTACTTTGACACATTCAAGACTATAGAAAAGCTGTCAAAGGAATTCCTGTACACCCGTTACCTACGTTCACCAGTTGTCAGCACTTTGCCGCGTTTGTCTTAACCATCTGCACATCCACAGTTTTTTCCTCTGAATAGTTTGAAAGCAGTTCACAAATAAGCATTGCGTCACCCTAAATAATTTAGCATTTTCCCAAAGAACTAGAACATCTCCTATGTAATTATATCACTCTCAAGAAATTTAACATTGAACAATAATATTATCTAATATATATTCACATTTCCCCAATTAATCTCAATGACATCCTTCATAGATTTTTCTCTAAATATAATTTTTAGAAGAAACTTTTATGTTTTAAGCTGAAAATCATCTGGAGAGAAAAGACTGTGATTTTTAAGAGAAAGCAAAATAAAACCTAAAACTTTTAATTTGTAAAGAAAAATGCCTCTATCTCTGTTGAAACTTCTAAGCACAATCAAGTTAGCAAAGACAGTGCCTGGAAACAAGACTGGTGAATGCTTGTTTCTGTAAGTGGCACGTGGCACGGTCAAGAGAAGTCATTATTTCTTCAGCTAGCATACTTTATTATTGTGACTAGATGTATATTATATCACAGATCTTTAACATAGATCAAACTTTTTCTTGGTTCTATGAGACAGTTTAAAGGGCTCATTTTTCCCAGAAAAAAAAAAGGTATGTATTTAGAGCTAAAGTTTTTAGTCTTTACTTTCTCAGCTATTTGCCTTATTTGTGCTTCATAAAAAGCAAACGTGTCTTTAATTGTAGAAACCTAGTTAAAGTACAAGGATAGAGTTCATATTATCACAAACCTGTTCTGTGCTAGCCTAAATCTAAATTTGGTTTTGGCTTTTGTGTGGTTCTTTCTGCTGGTAGGAAAAGAAGATTTGGTGATGACACAATTGTTTAAGCTCCACAAAGAAACTGAACCTTTTTAAATGTATAAAAGTTTTAATTTCTAGGTGACTAAAAGATGATCATATCTGAGTTTAGATGAAAGAAGGGAATTGCTGTTAGTGGACATTTTTTTCAGTAGAGTAGAAAAATTGCACATTTGTGACTCAGATACCTGAGGCGGCCTTCTAACACATCTCTACTAGTTCTGGGTTTTTTTCAGTGGCGTATTATAAGGCTTGATTTCTCAAGTACATATCAAAGAGCAGAACTGTGACGTGCCATTTGTCCTTGAAGATGTAAATTGTGCCATTTTCGCCCCTGCTCTTCAGCCCTACTTCATGATAGACATTCCCTAGTGACCCTAAAGCTAAGCCTAAGTGATGGCAACAGTGATGTCTTAGAAGAGACAGGGAAGAGGTCCTCCAGGTGTAGTATGTTCCTTGATGTGTTTGGCCTCTCGCTTAGTAAAAGAGAAAATATTCTTTGAAAGATTTTTTCAGACTTCTAAAAGAGATGTAATAAATAATAAAGGTCACCATTTTGAAAATAATTTTACATAGATTAGTTGAATCTTGGTTCTTACTATCCAGCAGTGCGTTGTAATCATGTCCCAACTTTCTTTTAGGTAGCTTTCCTCACCTTTCCCAAAATAGAAATTCTGAAATACCTGATTATTTCCTGACCACTCATATATCTTTTGATAGATTCGCTCCAACCGCTAATATGTATGTCTTAAAATTTCAGCAAAGGCAGTTTTAAACCATGAAAGATTTTTAAAATATGTTTAAAAGACTAGGAATGGCATTGCTTTTCTTCCTAACTTACCTCCCCTGTTCCTTCTGAAAGCAAGTATTTTGGCTGCTTGATGTTTTTATTGAAGTATACCTCATCCTTCCACTGTAGTGAAAGTACCTGTTTCTCTTCTGAATATCCATGTCAAAATTATGTTAGTGGTGGGATGGATTAAGATTTCATTATGTACATGAGATATTGCATCATGCTGTGTTTAAGTGAAGATGTGACATAGTAAAGTAAAAGCAAGAATGTTGTTAAAAATGCTTTAAACTATGACTAGAATGTAACATTGGAAAGTTTGTGAATTCTTCTGGTTTTTATTAAGATCTTACAGGTCCTGTATTCAGGATGGGGGAAAAAAGTTCTTTACATGCCTCCTAAAGAGAGTTAATTTTGTATACTTGAAGCTACCATGATTTTTATTATGCTTTTTGAGTCTTTTGCTTGATATTCACTCTGATAGAAATGTCTTTGATTGTGTTTTGGTACTTTTTTTGAATCTTTGTGGTAGGTAGGTTTTACTGTGCCTACAGCCTATAAAGGTAGCCATTCTGGGATGATCTTTTTTTTTTTTTTTCTGTAATTATCAAATAAATAGTATCCTTACATAACTAAAATTAGTCTTAAAATATCTTGATTTTTATTGGGGAAAACGATTATTTTAAGGTTAATGGACTCCTTTAATTCTTGTTTTGCTTACCATAACTGAAAACCTATAAAACAGTAACATAATGAGAATTATTTTTGTAAGTTCCATTGTATATTCCTTTAAATGGTTTTTCCCCTTCATAGACGGGATTCTCCAAGGAAAAATCAGATTGTTTTTGACAACAGGTCCTATGATTCATTACACAGGTATCATCCTGCTGTGACTTTGTGATTTGAGACTTTTAAATAACATGTTCAGGATAGGGCTGAGCTTTTTCTACCTGGATTGGTAATCACCACAGAGATATTTAGGAAGATTGAATCCTTCCTTTTTTACTTTATTTTGAATACTTTAAAGCAAATCCTGCCATGACTTTATAGTTGGATTAGGATAAATATAAATGATGAACGTACCAAAAATACTTGAATGGGAATCTAAGGCCACATATATTATCTTGGCCATTTGTAGCTTTAGCATTTTCCTTTAAAGGCAGTTCTCTTTATGATAATGAGACAAGGTTTTAAAAAGTGGAGTAGAAGATCCTGTACTGTTTGTTACTGAAACACAGGGCAATGTTATAGCCACAATTGTGGATAATTCATTCTTTGAGGAAAATTTCTATTTCCTAGATATTTTGTAGTAAATTGAATCTTTAGCAACCTGAGATCTAACATCCTGAGCAAATTATTTTTTTTCTAGGATAAGCCCTATTATACCATTTTTTAATTAAGAAGTCTTAAGATATGAACTACCTGTTTCTTTCTTAATTAAAAAAATAGATAATTAGAAAAATCCTCAAATGCTTTTCAGCTATTTATAGAATTTGGCAGAATAGGGACTTAAATATTATAGTACAGTTATTTTATAGGCAGGTGTCTAAAGGCAACACTCTTATTATAAAGTAATAAAGACCTCTGAGAAACCCTCATACTTCGTTATCAATTATAGCGAAAACCCATAGGTTAGAAATAACTGAAATATATCCATGTTACTGTGTGCATCAAGCCTGCTGGGAACAAGAATTAATAGTATGCATAGGGGGTTTGTCTACCACAATGAGTAGGGAGTTCTGTAATCAGACCCTTTGGCCAAATCCTTGTTTTCAAAAATTATTTTCATGCCATTGATAATCAAAATATTTGATAGTTAATTTTGTCAGTCAGTTAAATCTTAATAAAATGTTTATATTGCAATAGTGAAATACTTTTTCCTGCTTTTTTTTGGGGGGGGGGCATGGTTTAATTGTTCTGCCCAAAAGACTTGTTTAGAAAATTTGCTAGTATGAAGAGTGAAAAATAGCATTTAACGAAGAGATTTTTTTGCAGTAAATCTTCTCAGCTACCTTGCTCCTTTCACACATAGTGCTCCCTGGGATAATGTTGTTGATAAACGTTTTTGTTGTTTAAAAAAAAAAAAGTGGTGATTACTTCTTTCCTTCAGTATGAAAAGTTCCCCCCTTTAGTTAATTATCATGGTGGTGGTGGTGGTGATGGATTGCATGTTAGCATGAATTAAATTTTTTAAAAATTGCATGTTTCCACAATTGTTTATTAAATAATAATAATTTTTTGCATTGTATAGTAAATAAGGATCTATTGATAACATCCTGCCCAGTTAAGTAGCAGACTATAGTTGTTTATATGAATTTCAGAGGTATTCATTATATAACTTAGAAGAAAATAACTAGCTAATTGTCCCACTTAAATGTGAAAAGTAAAAGAAAAGCAGGATAATTAATAATTCTGGAGTACAGGAATAAATAGTATGAACATGAAACACACAATGTGCTTCAAGAATAATTACTAGACCTGACTCTCCGTAGAACACCATCTTGCATACTGTGGTCTCAGTAAATCTAAAGTGACTGTGGAATTAAGTAGTCTCCTCAGCAAAGAAAGACCGTGTATCCTTACAAGAGGAAAGCATATATTTCATATAAATCTTCTTATCCCCTAATAAGCTCAGTGCTTACTGAATGAAATTTTTTGAAAGTTATTATTTTCCTTATTCATGTAAGCAGATACCTAATAAAGTAAAAATGGTTGACTTGAGTCATAACAGTCTTCGAAGCAGTGATATGTTTTGATATTAAAACAGATTAACTCAGTATTTCATCTTCATGAGCAATGCCTGTGGATTTAAAGTTTTGTATGTTTTACAAGAATTATGAAAGTATAACTTTGAAAAAGTTATTGTGCCTGTTGTGTCTTGGTTCAATTTCTAACATTGGTCCTCTGCAAAATTGGAAACATATGATTTGCCTAATAGTTCTAAATTTCACTGATTGTGGCCCTTAAAGAGTGGCCACTTACTATACTAAACCAGAAAATAGAGGAGTGCCAATTAAAATCCTAGGTTTTCCAATGGGGATTTTCTTTCATTGCCAGAATTAGAGAGGGAGCCATGACTGATTTATTTGATGTTGAAACTTAAACTTACTTAAAATATACCTAATCACTAGGTATATTTCTTCACATAAAATTTTAGTAGAAACTGAACTTTTGAAAGTGTGATAATAATTGACAATCTGCTTCTGTCTGGCATTTCCTTTTTTTTTTTTTTTAACCAAAATAAGTTTATGAATGTAGTTAACCTGAAACACCATTCAAATGATGTCTCCATAAAAACTTCATGGGGAAATAGCCACATGGTCTAACCTAATAATCATTTTTCCAACATTCTTGTTTATTTTGATGTTGAAATGGAATAAAATATATACAAAGAGATCGTGTTTACTAAAATGTTTTCTTCTTTCAATGCAAGGAATAATAGACTTTATAAACTGATTTGTGTTAGAGTAAAATATTCAAGTCTTTATATTTTTCCTTCCATTGGTTTGCCAGGTAATTTAGTAGATAATGTAAAATTTCAAAAGAAGGAGAAAACAACATTGCGTTATTTGGGCCTCAGGTGTTTCAGCTGACCTCTTCATCACTGTTTGGTCAACATGTCACATGTTACCTGGTTACTTGCCTCATTCCTAAAACGCTGTCTTCTACTCTGTTCTGAAGAAGTCTCACCATCTTGTCACCTTTCTGTAGTTTCTTTAGAAATAACTGCAATGCTGAGAAAAATGAAAAATATTTTCTGCTTTATGTTCTAATCAGTCCTACAATTTTGACAACTAACTTTTAAACAAAATGTGTTTTATTTAAGAAATGTAT
>RJWJ010046545.1:0-11354 GCA_004363605.1 Indri indri | reverse complement strand
ACGGTGGCGTGGTGCTGGTGGTGGGAGCAGTGGTTGTGGCAGGGGCCGTGGGGACAGTGGTGGCGTTATTGGTGGTGGTAGCAGCGTTAACAGCAGTATTTTGCTGTCACTCCCAACTCTCCTGTGCCAGGATTGGAAAGAGAGTCAACAGAGCCAGAGTCAGTATGTGTCGGGGTCACAGGGGCAGCGAGGGGCCTGCATTTGAGTCTTTTTGGCATCAGGACTGCAGAACAAATACCTCCCACTCTGTGGCCTGGAAGCAGTCGAATATTTAAAAATAGAATTTATGAGCCATTGGGGCCTTTCTAGAAATGCATCTATGTGGACAGGGCCCAGCAAAAGCCTTCATTCCGACCCCACGGCCTCTGCCCCTGGATGCTCCAGCCCTTGCTCAGGGCTGCCCCCGACGGGGGATGCGCTCAGTGGCAGAGCGCCCTGTCCCGGCGGAGACCCCGTCTCCGTCTCCTGGACCCTGGGCCAGATGCTTCGGTGCCAATCATCTCTCCTGTGGCAGGGGCTCAGCCAGCCGTTGCAGTCACCTCTGCGCGGGCAGATCCACCAGCCGCTGTCACACGTGCTCACCACTGCCGGACCAGGACAGGCCAGGGCCAAGGGGTGCCCCTGACACAGGGATCACGTCTCACCTCTGACCTGGCGGGGAGGCCCACAGGCAGCACGTCCTCTCCTGAGCCTCAGTGTCTTTAGCTCTAAAATGGGCTAAATAGTCCCTTCCTCCCAACGCTGGTGCGAACTGAATGAAAACTTACGCAGTTTGCAAACACAGCGCCTGGCCCCTGGCTGAGGCTGCGAGGGCGGTTAGCGTTTCACCACTGGAGCGGCAAGAGACCTTGACACTGCCCAGCGCTGTCCAATAAAAACAGGATACAAACCACATAGATCATTTCAGATTTTCTAGTAGACACATTTTTAAAAGGTAAATAGAAATAAGAGAAATTAATTTTAATAATACAGTTTGTTTAGCCCACATATCCAAAATATTATCATTGCAACATGGAATCAATATAAAAAATCACTTATGAGACATTTTGTGCATTTTCTCTTTTGCAATAAATCTTTGAAATCTGATGTGCGGTTGACGCCCGCAGCATCTCTCAACTGAGATGTAAATTTTCACTGGAAATATTTCATCTGTGTTTAGATTTCAGAAGATTCACCGTCGAAAAGGTAGATTCATATACCCAAGTTGTTCCAAACATACTTGAGAATTGTTCAGTAACTGAATTGGGTATCAGTTTTTAAATTTCATTTTAAAGTAGTTAAAGTTAAATATGTTAAATTAAGAATCCAGTTCCTCAGTCATAGCAGCCGTATGTGGCTGGGGGCGACAATCAAAGCCAGCCTCCCCATAGGTTCCGTACACCGGCCACCCGTGGCCATCCTGCAGAACAGCTGCAGAAATCTGCAGACAGGAATCAGGTCCCTCCGGGTTGGTCCAGGTGTTTCCTTCTTCCCCTGGGACCGCCTCTTCCTGCCCCTCTTTCATCGCCATTAGTCAGTGCATCCTCTTAAAGTGCAACACCTATTCCAAGATGGGACTGTCACCTCCCTCATTCTACAGCTTATGCCTCTGTTAATGCAGCCAGAGGGATTGCATCCTACCAGCTCTTTAGCGCTTGCCAAGAGCATAGATGTTCTTTCCAGCTTCCTCGAGGCCGGCAGTCAGGAAGTCCCCTCCAGGCCAGAAACACCGCCGGCCCTACCCCCTACATCCCCACTTAGTGTGGCCCAGGGCTTGCACTCTCTCTTCTGTCTCTGTCTCTTAGCTTACACATGTACTCTTACACCTAGTCACTCACCCCCGCTGAGCAGTTTCCCTGACAACTGTGGAGACAAAGCAGGATTGGTCCCCACCCCCTGGGGCAGGGCGGGTGAGGGCAGCATTTGGGGATGCCCTGTCGGGAAGGGGCAGAGTGGCTGCTAGGGGCAATGGCCTAGAGACCCCAGGGAGGGTGAGGGAGGGCGGCCGCCTTCCCAGCACAGTGCCCCACTGTGACGAGGCCCCTCCTGCACCGTCCCTGAGAGAGGAGGACCGTGTCAGTGGGGCTTGGCTTTAAGATTGTACAGAAATGATGCACCACATCTCAGAGATGGGGGGACCTGGAAAACCTCTCCTGCTGCCTTGTGCCATCCGTGAGGACCCTGGTGGGGGTGGGAGGAGGCCGAAGGGCCCTGGGCATGGAACCAGGCAGAGCTGGGATTGAATCAGGGCCCTGCCAGGGAGCAGCGGGGACCCTGGGCAAGTCACTTCACCTTTGGAAACTTGGCTGCCCCAGTCTGTGGAAGGGGGGTCTTGGGGCCTAACGTTCAGGGTTGTAGCGAGGGTGGAACAGTGCAAGGCACTAGGGAGAGTTCAGTGCAGAGAGCTGCTCCCATCAGGATGCACCTGGACGCCTGACAGTAACCATGACAACAGCAACACTAGCAGTAGATACCTACGGTTACAGAAGCCACATCCGACATAAACCCGGGCACTTCCTATGGGCCAGGCACCATTGTCAGCGTGTTCCCGTGTAGCCAGGTTGAATCCTAAGTGCTGGGAGGCAAATGGACACCGTCCCCACTACTCACAGAGGGCGCTGACACAGGAGCTTAGGCCAGGCTCAAGGTCACACAGGTACCAGGACCAGCCGTGAACCAGGCTGTTTGGCTGGTTCTGCATTTGGATCTGCATTTGGCATCTTTCTCTCGCTCTCCCCTCCTCTCCCTGCAGGGGCCCGAAGGCAAGTCAGGGAAGCAAGGCGAGAAGGGCCGGACTGGAGCCAAGGTAGGTCCCGGCCTGCCCTGAGGGGCCAAGTCCTCCCTCCCTCCACCCCCCACCCCAGTGGCTGCTGCTGGGACCCGCTGACAGCTTGTCTCTCTCCTGCTGCAGGGTGCCAAGGGCTACCAAGGACAGCTGGGTGAGATGGGCGCCCCTGGAGACCCTGGACCCCCTGGCACCCCAGGCCCTAAAGGGTCCCGGGGCAGCCTGGGACCAACGGTGAGGACTCCCTGGCTGGGGCGGGGGAGTCAGGCGTGGAATAGAGGGGCCCGAGGGCAGAAAAGGAGGCACCAGGTCCCTCTGCACTGGTGTCACTCACCCCCGCTACTGGCTGGACACCTGGGTGGTCGTTGCTGCAGCCAGTTCTTTTGAATCATGGATCCCCTTAGGAACCCGCAGAAAGCTACAGCTCCCCCCACCCCAAAAAGTATATACAACATAAAATATTTCTTGCAATTTGAATGGGTGTATGGGTTTCCTGAAGCCCTCTGTGTACCCAGATTAATAAGCCCTACTGTATTGGGGTGGGGACACGGGACCAGACTCTTGGGGGTTTTCTCAGTGGAAATAGATTCCCGAGGATCAGGGCAACGCCGCTGTGGGTGCCGGATGACTCCGAGGGTCTCCCAGGGCGCTGCTGGCCCGCCCTGAAGGCAGGGACCCGGAGGGTTTAACACCTGCAGGGAGGTCAAGACCCCAAGGGGAAGCGAGGGAGGGGACAGAAGAGGGTGACGTGGCACCTCCGAGCTGGCTGTATGTGGCAACGAGCACCCGTGGTGGCCCGTGGCATTTACCACTTTCCGTGGTTAAATGCTCCTCTGTGGCCGACACCAAGCTGCCCACGTGGCGTCACTGTTTGCGGAGCCAGGGGGAGATATTTGTGGCACTCCATTACACAGCGTTTCCGCCACGTGGGTTCAGGACACGCAGATGACCTCGGGAGCGTAGGTAGTAGGAAAATGATTAGGAAGAGATATGTTTTGAGTGTTATCTTTGTTTTTAATAAAATCAATTTAACTGTAAGTCCATAAAATTTAATTTTTAATAATGGCTCTGTTTAATTGGCTTGTCAAAGTCCTGAAAATTTAGCAGTCAGCTGTCTTGAAGCTCCGGAGCCTGGAGGGGGAAGGGTGGGGACAGAGATGGGGGACTCCAGGGTGACGCCGCCTGCTTTCCGCCTCGGTTCTGGGCAGCGCGGACGTGCCAGGCTGGAGCCTGCGGGAGAGACTGCCTGTGTCCCCGCCCTGACAGCCACGCTCCACACCAACTAGGGTCTCCTCCTCTTGCAGGGTGCTCCAGGACGGATGGGGGCCCAAGGCGACCCGGGACTGGCCGGTTACAATGTAAGCGGATGCCGCCTCGAAGCCATCTTGCCTCCCCTGCGCCCAACTCTCTCCTGCATGCCTGGACCCAGGCCCACCTCCCAGCTGAGGGCCGGCCCCTGGGCCACTGGAGATGTGGGGTCTCACCTGCCCCAGGGAGCCCCTGGGCCCCTAGTGGAGGTGGCCGAGGCGGCCAGAGCGAGATCAGCCACCCCCAGCCCTCCCGAGTGCTCCTGCAGGGGCGGGGGCTCATGTGCCTCCTGGGGGCCCCATGGTGCTCTCTGTGCAGGGGAATAGCCACAGCTCATTTTTGTGTCCAAGGAGGCACCTCCTTAGAGGTGGCTGGGCCAAACCCCGGTCACACCTCTGGGAAGGCCAGGGCTCAGAGAGGGACGGGATTACTCAGAGAGGGAAACTGAGGCTCATGGAGGCCTGACAGCTTGCTGAGTCTGGAGGCGGGGCCTGGCCCTGGTCTTCGTGGCTCTAGATCCAGTGTCTGGAGGAGATGCAGCAGGGAGGGGGGCCGGGGAAGGAAAGCGGAGCGGGGCGGAGAAGACAGGGGCCTGGACAGACCGGCGCTGGGGGCCGCGGGAGGCGTCTGCACCCGCAGTCCTGGCCGCAGCCTGGGGCGGTCTGTCGGGGCAGGCATTTTGCCCCTGCTCCCATCCCTGCCCCAGAGGACAAAGCTGGCTCTCCTGAGCAATCCTCCATGTCCGCTCCAGGGCAGGGCGGTCAGGGCCCCCGACCATCCAAACTACAGCACTCCTGAGAGGCCCAGAGAGGCACAGGACTTGCTCAGCACCACACAGAAGTTGGGGCAGAGCTCGGACCCAGTTTCACAGCCCAGTGTCCCCATCTCTGAGTCCCTGTCCTTTATCCCCCTTGAGTCCTCCCCCCCTCACCTCTCTCCATCTCGTGTTGCCGCAGGGACACAAAGGCATCGTGGGACCCCTTGGACCTCCTGGACCAAAAGGCGAAAAGGTGGGTGTTTGGTCTGGGGGAGCAGCTGCACCCTTGTGTCCTGGGCTGAGGTCAGCTCTGGGGCCAGCAGGCACAAGGCCCCGGGGTTACCTGTGGCTGGGGAAGCCGTGGCTCACGCCCTGCTCATGCCGCAGCCAGCTGGGCGCAGCCCCAAGGCCAGTGTCGCCGCTGCCATGCCCAGCAGGCCGGAGCCATTGGATCCACATTCGGCGCTACGTATGGGGCGTGTCTCCTGCCGGAACAATGCAGTCCCTGTCCCCGTGGGGCTTACAGTCAAGAAGGGGAGGTGGGCGTCGGTCACGCAGTGACTAACACCGTAATTCCATCATGTACATGCACATGGGACTGAGGTCTCCAGCGAGAGTGAGGACAGAATGCTGGGCAGGGCGAGGGCTTGCTTAGGTCGGAGAGGGAGGAGCCCCGAAGGTCAGAGCCAAGGAAGGCACCACCAGGGCAGGTGGGCAGGCGTGTCCGTTCCCCACCGCGTGGCTCCAGGTTCTGTAGAGGCGGGGACTTGCTGGAAGGAGCCTCAGTGACCACTGGACCCTGCCCCACCGTGCAGGTGGGGACAGGGAGGGCCGCAAGTTCCAAGGCGTCGGCGCCGGGTCCCATCCCAAAGCAGCGCCAAGCTGGCCCCAGAGCCCGAGTGTCTGAGTCCTACGTTAGCGGCTCCTCCTCCCCTCCCCCACTGCTCCGCGGGAGCCTCCGGGCAGGCAGGCGGCCACCCCACCGCTGCCACCGCTGCCGCTGTCTCTTGCCCACCCCGCCGGCCCTCCTTTCTTTTGCTGAGTCAACTTCCCACTAACTAAACCGCGCCGTCAGTGAATCACGCCCGCCTGGCTTGCTGTCCAGCCGGCCCCTTCCTCCTGCCTGGAGGAGCACGGATCTGCCATCAGAGTGGCCACAGGCTCCAGCACATTCCACAGGAAGTTGCAGACGGCGCCACTGGGTACCCCCAGCCACTCCTGGGCCCTCCTCATCTGCCAGGGCTGGCACAGGAGGGGTTAACAAGGACCCTGAAACAAGGAGGAGCCAGTATGACCACAAGGCCTTGGCTGGGGCCATCTATGGCACCAGCAGCAGTCCCTGTGGCTGCCGAGAGTGGAGCCCTGACCCCAAATCTGCCCTAATTCCTCGGGGGCCTCAGTGGATCCCCAGGGTTCCCTGAGCCTCGATCGCCTCATCCGTTAATTGGTGGGGACCTTAACGAGGCTGGGGGGGACGCCACGCACACGCCAACCAGAGGCATTTTCTGACTTAGGAGGTGTCATCGCACTGGTTCGTTCCTCCGGCTCTCCAGGTGTTTACGGAGGGCGCCGTGTACTCCAGGCCCCCAGCCAGGGGCTGCGATGATGCTCTACAGGGCTCGGAAATAGAAATAGTCTCTCGAGCGAACAGCCAAGCACAGGCCGAATGGGAAGAGAGAGCAGGGTCCTGGGAGGACCCCCCCGCCGGAGCACCCGGCCCTGTGCAAAGCTCCCCCATAATCCTCCCACAACGCCTCGTGGAGGTGTCATTGTTCTACACGACAGGTGGGGAAACTGAGCCTCCATGGCGCTCAATGAAGCTCAGGATCAGGAGGCAGAGGCGGCGGGGCCGGGATTCCTTCTGTTTGATGCCAGGCCCAGCTCCCCTAATCAAACACAGACCCAACATGCGGCACCAACACTCTGTTGAGCCTGAAACCCCCACGGGGCACGTGTCTACAGAGCTGCGGTGGCCAGAGGGATGGGACAAGACTGGGAATAGGGCAGGCGGGGAGAGTGTTCTGCCAGCTTTCTGGTACTAAAAATGCACCCCTAAACTTCACCCACAACCTGGGGACCAACACAGCTGGCTTTTGGCCCAAACCACCCCTCGATTCCTGGGTGGCCTCGGCTGAGACCCTCCCTTCCCCAGGCCTCAGTTTCCCCATGTTTACAGTATGGACTACACTCCCGCAGCATGGGGGTGCTGTGTAGATTCTGGGAAACGATGTATGAAACAAACCCTAGGACGTGCCTGGCAGAGCACGCTAGGGAAACACGGGACCCCTCCACAGTGGCCTGGGCGCTGGGTCAGGGACCCATAGAGAGGGGGCAGGGAGGACAGGGAATCCCCGCTCCCTGGGCCTCCCCCTGGTGCATCTGGTTCTAGGCCTCAGGCCAAGCCCCGCCTGCCTTCAGCCTCCGCCTGGAGGCCCCGGGCCAAGGCGTTACAGCCACCAGAACTCAGAGCTGACTGGCCAGGGATGGCCTGTGCTCAGGGACAGTTTCCCTCTCTCCTGCCTCCTGGGGCTCCCCTTGGAGCCCTGTGGACAACAGGGGGGCTCAGGAGTGTCCTGGCTTGAGCCCCCTGCCCAGAAGGGCCCCCAGGGGAGGGGACACCGGTTTTCCAGGCTGGAGTCTTCTGAACCCTGCGGTTCTATCATTTGCTGTTCGGCTTACGCTGTCCCTGTAGTTGGCAAGTGCCATCTGTCCACCTTGATGGCCACCTCCTGGCCTCCTGGTCCTGCAGGTGGGCCTGGGCCTCGGGTGGCCATGGCATCAGGATGCCAGCTCAAAACTCTGCTCTCCCCCATCTGTCTCTGGCCACAGGCCTGTGACACGTCTGCACTGCTGTCATTGTCATCAGCTACAGCAATTTTAGTGGCCACCTACTGAGCCCTACTGTGTGTGCAGCATCGAGCCGCACACTTAACACGCCTTTCCTCACAGAGCCCTCAGCACAGCCTGGAAGGCGCCCCAGCCTCTCTGTCGCCCAGGAAGCCATCTCATGGACAAGCCCCCCAAGCCGGCTGGCTGCCGAGTGCCACCGGGGGCTTCTGTGGAAGGGTGGGGCAGGGGGTTCGTCCTAAATCTGGCTCTTTGGCCACTTCCTCCCAGCAAGGACCAGAGACGCTTTGATTGAGGGTGAATAACTCTGAGCAGGTCACTCGCCCCTCTGTGCCTCAGTGTCCTCATCTGTAAAATGGGATGATGCGGTGAGGATGCTCACGTGTGCCAGCTGTTGGAGTTACTGGTGCTCCCTGCCAGGCACCGTGCGATCCTCACCACACCCCAGCCCCCCAACCCCAGCTGAGGAAAGGAGCTCAGCGGCAGGAAGGGGCGTGGTGAAGGTCTGAAGGCTCAGCAGCTGGTCCCTTGCAAAGCGGGCGTGTGCGCCAAGCCCCCGGGCTGCCCAGCTCTGCGCAGGCTCTCAGCTCCCGGGGGCGGCTGCGGGGGTGCCCAGCGGCGTGGAAGGCACCGAGCTCCCTCCTGTGTTCCGCAGTCCTGGCTCCACACCACATCTGGGTCTGGCTCAGACATGCTGCCCTTCCCTCTCTGGCCTCAGTCTCCCCGTCTGTAACCCCAAGAAGGGTGGACTCCGTCTCTGATGCAGCCCTTTCGGAATTCGCCAGGAGCAGGTGGTTTGTCCTAAAATTGGTTCTGTGTCCACAGGGGGAGCAGGGCGAGGACGGCAAGGCCGAGGGGCCCCCCGGGCCGCCCGGAGATCGGGTAAGCCCCCAGCCCCGGGACTGTGTGGGGCGGGCAGGGCCAGCATCCTCTGCGCGTGGTGGCCCAGACTTTGCTCTGTCCTTGTCATTCAGGGCCCTGTGGGCGATCGAGGAGACCGCGGGGAACCGGGGGACCCTGGATACTCTGTAAGTATCAGTGTTCCTACCTGCTGGCGGGATCGGGAGTGTCAGAGACAGTGACACTCGGCTAGAAAGAACAAGAACTTCCGGCTCCTGCCCTGCCCAGCCCTTCCAAGGTGGGCCCTCTCACCTGTCTCTCTTTGCTTCCAGGGACAGGAGGGTGTGCCAGGCCTCCGTGGAAAGCCAGGCCAGCAGGGCCAACCCGTGAGTGGCGCTTTCTGTCCCATCCCCTGTCTCGTCCTGAGGGGGGTGGGGCAGTGGGAATTCAAGAACTGGGCACTTTAAAGCTTAAAGGGACCCTCCCTGCAGGAGGGCCTGGGGCAGCCATTCTGGTTTCTCCTGCCCTGACCCTGGGGGCACCCCCAGAGCCTGCACCCCCAAATCCCTCCCCACCCTCCCCCTCCAGGTGGAGACTGGCCACCCTCCCCGGGAGAGAGTCCTGGGGCTGCCTTGCGTCATCTCACCTTGGTTTGCAGGGGCATCCGGGACCCCGGGGACGGCCGGGACCCAAAGGATCGAAAGGTGCAGAGGTAAGAAGCTGGATGTTCACCAGAGAAACTGAGTCCCAGGGATGGGAGGAGCCTGGCCCCAGGTCACACGGCTAGTGGGAGGCAAGGCAGGGGGGATGCCCACCGTGATCCCTGCAGGGTGCCTCTGGCCAGGATCCCAAGTCCCTTCAAGCAGCCTGAGGGAGGAGGGACTATTGGCCCCTTTCTCTGGGGCCCAGGAGAAGAGCCACCTGTGTGAGGTCAGCTGGTGGACTTGAACCGAGGCCTCTCCCTGCCACAGCACACTGTGGAAGAGAAGAGTGCGAGTAGGAAAGTGGGGGTCTGGAGAGAGACAAGGGTGCTCGTGGAGGAGGAGCTTCCTGCCTTGGACCCAGGGCCCCTGCACCTCCGTCTGCCCAGTGCTGCTCATGCCCCTCCCCCGCCATCCTCCTCCACCTGCATCCTCTTGAGGACCAGATGGAGCCATGGGCTGGGGCGCCGACCGGGAGATGGTCAAGGCCAGGGCCTCTGTGTGTAAGAGCCAGTGAGGGGACCCAGGGCCCTGAGCAGCCTTTGTGACAGCCCTGGCCCTGGGCTGCCACACCCGCATGCTTGGGCCCTTTCGTGGAACCAGGTGCTCGCACAGGGCTCATGTCCTCTCAGTGCCTCCTTCCAGAGCCCCTAGGGTCCTGCACCTCCTCCCGGCAGCCTCCATCATGTGGCCTTGATTTTTCAGGGACCAAAGGGAAAGCAAGGCAAGGCCGGGGCACCAGGCCGGAGGGGCGTCCAGGTGAGTCACTGCACCTGCTGCTTTCCCGCCAGCCTCCCTGCCCTCCCTGGACACCCTCACCAACTTCCTGTGTACCCCCAGGGCCTCCAGGGGCTGCCGGGACCCCGGGGCGTGGTGGGGAGACAGGGCCCCGAGGGCGTCGCTGGACCAGATGGGCTTCCTGGCAGGGACGGGCGAGCAGGGCAGCAGGTGAGCGGGGCTCGGCGTTAACAGATGGCGTCTCCAGTGGGGACGAGGCGTGGGGGGACTTCCACGGGCCATGGGCCAGAGCTGCTTTGGAAACCTGGGAGGGGCAGAACAACATGTCCAGAAGTTTCCTGGGGCGCACTGGGGTGGGCAGTCGTGGCATTCCTCGGGACCCGGGGGTGTGGGCCCTCGACTGCCACTCCTGCGTGCCCAGCCCCTCACCACTGGCAGGTCCAGCTCCTCCTGCCGCCTCACACACAGGCAGTGTGACCGCCGTCCTGGGGTGTGAGCTCCTCCCTCCTGCCGCACGCAGAGTTCACCGGGCCGTGGGCCATCCATGCTCCTGGCTGTCTGTGTCCTGAAACCCAGGAGACCCTCCTTTGCTTACTTTCTTTCCAGGGGGAGCAGGGAGACGACGGGGACCCTGGCCCCATGGGCCCTGCTGGGAAGAGAGGAAATCCGGGTGTGGCCGGCTTGCCTGGAGCGCAGGGACCCCCAGGACTCAAGGTCAGACACTTCTCGATGCACTTACCTGCCCTCCACCCTTCGTGCTGCCTTGGTGACCGCGGTAGTGATACTGACTGTGATGCTACTGACGCTTCGGCACCCGTGTCCCAAAGCCTGTGGGAAAATGGAATCACACACTCTGTTGACCTTTCTCGGGGTTCGCTGCCCCAACCTTGAACCAGACTTAGAGGATAGTTTATCCAGGAAGCCGTAATTCTGCCCACGGCCAGGCCCTTCAAACCTTCCCCCGGTTGTTGCGTTGTCCACGGGCGCCCTCTTGTGGCCCTTTCTGGAACAACATGTCGCCTGTGGCTGGGACCGTCCCAGGCTTCCTTGAGTGACGTCAGTGGGGGAGGCCGCTGTGAACCAGTCTGAGCCAGGACCGGACACTGAAGGGAAGATGCAGATGGATGACCCAGACATGGTTCTGGCTCTCCCCGAGCCCGAGGGGTAGCTGGGGCAAGGTCGGAACCCCCTGGGAGGAGGCAGGCAGAGGGGAGATGGCCGTGACCCAGGGAGGATGTGAGTGAGAGAAGACGGGGAGAAGCGTGCTAGGCAGGAGGAGCCGAGTGAGGAGAGGTTCGGAGGTGGGCGGAAGCAGGAAAGAGGATAGGAGGTAGGACCCTGAGTGCCAGGGTGGGGAAAGAGCCCTTCCTCCTCAGGAGCCTGAAGTGTTGCCCCCCCC
>RJWJ010046544.1:0-11346 GCA_004363605.1 Indri indri | reverse complement strand
AAAAGACATTTGCACTAGAAAGCTTATAGCAGCAGAACTCACAATTATAAATATGTGGAAACAACCCAAGTGCCCATGAATACATGAGTGGATTAGTAAAATGTGGTATATGTATACCATGGAGTTCTACTCAGCCACAAAAAACAATGGTGATCTAGCACCTCTTGTATTATCCTGGATAGAGCTGGAGGCCATTCTACTATGTGAAGTATCACAAGAATGGTAAAACAAGCACCACACATACTCACCATTAAATTGGTACAAATTGATCAACACTTACGTGCACATATAGTAGTAACATTCATTGGCTGTCAGGTAGGTGGCTGGGAGGAGGGGATGGGTATATTCACACCTAATGGGTACAGTGAGCACCGTCTGAGGGATGGAAACACTTGAAGCTCTGACTCTGGTGGGGCAAAGGCAATATATGTAACCTAAACATTTGTATCCCTGTAATATGCTGAAATACAAAAAAAGAAACTTCAGAAAGCCTATAAAAAATTGGTTTTTTTAGAGTACTTTGGAATCAGAGCAAATGGTTCCAAGAAAAACTTAAGACTTACAGGAGACAGACGGCAGAAAAACTGAAATGGACCCCCCAAAATAAAAACAACATGGTGTGAGTGCAAGAATAAATAAGTGAGTGGTCTAGATTTCTTAGAAACCTCAAAAATAGGCTAATAGGAACATTCTATTTGATAACGTTTACAACAAAAAAAAAAAAATGGAGAAAAGATGAACTGTTAAGTAGATGGTTCTAGGAAACTCAACTGATTATATGGACCAGGGTGAAGCCATATCCCCACCCGGTGCCATATGCAAAGATGGACTCCTGACAAATAGCTATGAGAATTGTGAATCTATAAAGCCAAGAGAACATACAGGATTCAAATAGGAGGGAAAGATTTCTTAAATAAGCAACAACTTGAGAGCATAAAACATAATCCAGACAGAGAAAGAGAGAAAGAGAGAAAGAAAGAAAGAAAGAAAGAAAGAAAGAAAGAAAGAAAGAAAGAAAGAAAAAAAGAAAGAGAGAGAGAAAAAAATCTATATACAGTTAAGAATTGCTATTAGACTAAGGATGCTGTGTAAAGGTTAACCAACAGATGCCATGCTGAAAATATTTTCAGTACCTGAACAAACAGGAGATTAATACCCTGAATACATACGATCAGTAAGAGAAAGATAGGAAATCCAAATAGGGAAATGGTTAAATTTTATGAGTAGTCAATTCACAAGAGGGAAAGCCCAAATAACAAACAAGTAATTGAAGAAATTATTAGAAACAGTAGTAATCAGAAAAATACAAATAACTAAAACAATGAGTTCACTGATCAGAAGCACAAAAATTAGAAAATCAGTTGTTGCAAACCTATATATCCCTTTGTGGGCCAGCTTACATCTTTTGAATAGCTTTCCCGCCTCCTCGAAGTTGAAGCCAGTGCTCGGTCTCCCAGCCTTCCTTGCAGCTAGGGATCAGTTTGCACTCACCGATGCAAGGCTTGGTGTTCCAGTTGCAGTTGCTATGTAACAAACCACCCTGAAACTCAGTGGTGTGAAACAGCTATTTTATTATGTTCAGGGGTTCTGTGGTACAGGAATTCAGACAGGGTGTGGTGGGGTTGGCTTGTCTCTGCCCCAAGAGGTCTGGGGCCTCAGCTGGGAAGACTCACATGGCTAGCAATTGGAATCGCCTGAATCCACTTGTATGCTGGCTGTAGGCTGACATATCAGCTGGGCTGTTAGCTAAATACCTGCATGTAGCCTCTCCACCTGTTCATCCTGTGTAGGCTAGTTTGGCTTCCTCACAGCATGGCAGCTGGATTTCAAGCTCAAGAATTGCAAGGTGGAAGTGCACGACATTTTAAAGATCACTGTGCTTTATTTATCAAGGAAGCTATACAAAGACCTGCTCAGGTTTAAGGTACAGACATAAACCCCACCACTTAATGTGAGGAATGCGAAGGTCACATTTTAAGAAGAGCATGTGGGATGGGTAATATAGTTGCAATCATTCTTTGGGAAATAAAAGCTGCTGCTCTTAGATATGGAATATAGATATGCAATGTGAGGAAGGAACAGTGGAGGAAGAGTCTGGGCAAAGACAAGGACTTTCAGAAGTGGCAGTTGTGGAAGTCCATTGTTCTGTTCTCAGCATCTGTAGTGGAAACTGTAGTTCCTACTGTGTGGTACTTATGCACTGACTAAGATGGCCTCAACCTTCCCCTCAACTTGAGGAAACTTTAGATAATTTTATTCCTCATTACAGGTCCCTGACTTCCATTTTCTTAGAGCATTTACCTTAGAAAATTTGCAATTGTAAATTCTTCCTGTGCCCTTTTAAGATGTAAATTGTCTCTCAGTCTCTTGCTATTTTAACAACCCAGGACTGTCTTTCTCAAAGACCAGAAGCCATCTATTTGAAATGTGATCAAGAAAGATAGGGTCCCTGTGTCCCAGTCTCTGTGGGAGGGTAGAAACCTAACTTAGATCAGTGCCATTTAGCAAACACAGACTGACCAACATCTCCCCTGTGTATCAAGCCACCTGTAAATATCCTGTAGTCCCATTTCATTAGCTCACCCCACTGCTTAAAAACTCTCCCACCTTTTGTTTCAATAGAATTGAGTTCATTTTCTCTCCCCTATTGCAATAGTCTTAATTCCTATTGCAATAGTCTTCAATAAAGTCTTCCTTGCTGTTTTTGACAACTGTCTGTATAATTTTTCTCTTTAACACATACACGTAAGAGCAGTCTGGTAGAGTGGCTGCATATTGCTCTTGGCTACCTGGCAGAGGTAGATCCCATTATTAGTCCCAATTCTAACCCCTCCCTGTATCCAATGTCTTGGTAATCACTCCTGCTATGGGCAGACTTTGTACTCTACTATATGACTTGCTTTGGCCTATGATTTCAGTAGACAAAGTCCTGAATTTAGCAGAAAGAGGCTTGAAATGTGCTAGTAAAGTGGGCATGATCCCTCTTATTGTTTCTTCTATCACTGTGAGAAAAACGCACCTGCCAGCTCACTGGTCCCAGCGAGAAGGATATAAGATGTGTGAAGCAAAGCCACTCCACCACCTCAGCCTGCAGCAGAGCTGCTGAGCCAATCCATAAACTTATAAGCAAAAACTAAATGCTTATTGTTGCATGCAACTGAGGTTTTATGATTATTTAGTAGGCAACACAATTGTGCTATAAGTTGGCAAACACACTAGGCTTGTAGCCTAATTTGCTGGCCCTCCTAGAGATTCCATACGCCGATTTCCTCAAGCACATTCATTTTTTCTAGAGTGGATTCTGATCGCAGTTAAGATCTTCTAGTGACACAATAGGTAATATCTAGCGTTGGCGATGATGTGGGTTGATTGGAAATCTTGCATTCTACTGATGGAAGGATAGAATGGTTTAGCAATTTCAGAAAGCAACCTGGCCATTTCTTGCGAAATTATGTACATGACTATGAACCAGCAATCCCATTTGTGGGTATTTATTCCAGGTAATTTTTGTGTAGGCCTATAAGGAACTATATATGAAGATATGTACTGCAACATTATTTGTGGCTATAGCTACGTAAGTGTCCATCACACAGGAGGGGAAAGATAAAATGTGATAGACACATACATGGAAAACTAGCAAGCAGTTAGAAACAAGGAATTTGTTCAACAGTATCATCAATACATCTCAAAAACAAAGTGATGAGTAATAAATACAAGAAATAGTATCTGTAAGACATCATATAGGTAAATAAAAAACCCAGTCACACAAAAAGAGTTAATATTCTACAGGGATGTATACAACTCAGGAGAACATATCAAGTACACAGTATAGTCGTATGTGAGCTGAAGGAACCTGAAGTAGGAAATCTCATATGAAGGGCGATAAACAAAAGCAGCAGAGGGGTCTCACCTACGCCAATAACACAATGCCACTGCTTGTAGGAGTGTGGCCAATCCTGTGCTTTAAAAAGGGGGGAAAAGAAAAGACAGACAGATGAAAGGAAGAAATGAAAGACAAAAATGGAATAATGAAGAGGAGGAAAGGAAGGAAGGGAGTGAAAGAAGGAAGGAAGGAAGACAAATTATATCAAATAAGCCAATTTAGCCACAAAAGCAGGCACAGGAGAGTCAGAGGGGCTCTGGAAAAGCCCCACCAAACAGTGCCCATATGGGGCTGCCTGGAACTTTGCCATCAGACTTTAAGCACAGCAGCTCTGAAGTCAAGGTGATCCCAATCAGGTGTTCCCAATGATCTGGTGGCTATACTTGGACTGGTTCTTGCTTCTGGAAGAACTGTTTAAAGATCAGGGCTGTCACAGAAAAGCTGACTCAAGGTCCTTGTTCCTTATACTCAATTTTGTTCAGATTTCATGCATGACTTCTGATGCATTATTGTGCTGTTTACATGCCCCAGCCTTCATTTCTGCAGTCTTGGATGTTTTCTATAATTCTGAGTCTCTTCCCTGCCCTGGCATCTCTCATGTTGCTTGAGTGTCAGGCTCTGGCCCTGTACACACCCCAGCTGAGTCCATTCCCCTGTTTATAATAAGGTCTGCAGTTTCTCTTAGACCACTAGATTCCACACCTGAAGCAGGGGCATGCCTCACCTCTACCTTCTACCCCAGCTTTGACCCAAGACTTTTTGCTTCCACCTTTGACTCATCTCTGCCCATAGTCCAGTGTGTGAACGCAGCAACTGTGTCGTTTTATGTAGCAACTGGAATTTAAAAAGCAAATTTTCAAATCTTATTTTTATGAGTGACTGTTTTTTAAAAATGAAATTTTAGTAAAATGATTACTACTTGGTGTCTACCTCCAGCAACTAGAAATTAATTAATCTGTCATAAAAGAATAGAACAGATATTGGGAGCCAGATGGGCTGGGTTCAAATTTAGACTTCTGTTTGCTAGCTGATAAAGTTATTTAAATGCTCTGTGCATTAGTAATATAGAAATTATGTAAAAAACCCTTAGAGGGTTTTGCAAGAATTAAATAGGTCAATTTATATAGAGTACTTAGAGTAGTGCCTTCATGTGTGGTATATTGTAAGCACCTAATAAATGTTAGCTGTTAATACTACTGAAGAGAATATATAATAATAACGGTAATAATAATAATTAACACTTGCCTCATATTTCATTATAAAATAAAAGTCAACACCCTAATCTTTCTGCACCCACCTTTTTCTTTGTCATTGTTATAAGACAGCAAGTGTTATGACTTCTGTCCAAGTCCTGTTCTTCAGGGGCACAGTGAAAGGGAACAAGGGAACATTTACATCCTTGGACACCACGCGATGGGCCACTGCAAAGATGGTCATCTTTGCAGATTCCACTCTGATGGCAGCAGCAGGAGGGAGAGGCTAGAAGCACATTACAGAGCTGTGGCTTCCCTTGCTGAGCCGCTGCGTCCCTTCTGTATGTGCTCTGCATCCCACCCCATCTCAGCCGCTCCGCTAGTTCAGCGTTTTCTCTATCACCTTCAACTTCTACTTCTTCAGTGGCAGCTCTTCCTCAGCATTCAAACATGCTCCTTGATCCCCTATCCTAAACTACCCTGCCCTCCAGGTACTACTCTTTTTGAATGTCTGCCAAACTTCTAAAGCACTTTCTATATGTGTCCATTTCAAATTTTATGTCTCTTTATCTCTCTTTACCCTTTAAGCCGTTCCATTGAAGCTTCTGTTTCCATTCATTCTCTGAGAAGGTCTTGCCAAGGGCACCATGGCCTCCATGTTATCAACTCATGTTACCAATGACCTGTCTGCACACTCAACACCGTTGACCACTCTCTCCTTCCGCCTTCTACTTCATGGCCCTGTGTCCTTCTTTGGTCACTCTTCTCAATATTCTTTCCCAGCTCTTCCTTGGGCAAGTATTGTCTTCATGCATTTCACGTTTTCTTAAAACCTCTACCATCCCTTCCTATGGCTTTAAATCCCAATCATATGCTGATGACCAATTACATCTACAGTCCAGACTTCTTTTCCTGCTGTCTTGTGACACCTCCACTTGGGAACAAGACATCCCTCTGTTAACACGTGTAAAAGTTAATTCTTGATCTTCTCTTCTGCTCTGCCTACTTCTCCTTCAGGCTTTGCTGTCTCAGTCAATGGCTCCATTATTTGACAGTTGCTCAAACAAGAACCCTGAAATTAATATTAATGCCTCCTTTTCTTCATACTTTGTATCTAGGGCACTATCAAGTCTGATTGATTCTCCTCCAAAATATACTTGGATCTATCTTCTCTGCTCCCATTCTAGTTAAGCAACCATGATTTCTTCCCTGTACGATAATAGCCTCCTAACTGGGCTTTCCACATCCACTGTGGCCCCCTCCATTAATTCTGTATATAGCAGCCAGATTGACCTTTTAAAACCACAAATTTAGTCTTCCAATTCTTTGCTTAACACATCTCAACAACTTTCAATTACATCTTGTCTTAGTTCATTCAGAGGGCTATAACAAAATACATTAAACTTGGTAGCCTATAAATAGAAATTTCTTACAGTTCTAAAGGCTAAGAAGTCCAAGACCAAGGCACCATCAGAGTTGGTGTTTGGTGAGGGTCCACTCTGGTTAATAGATGGCACCTTCTTGCTGCATCCTCGAGTGGGGAAGGTGCAAGGCAGCTCTCTGGGGCCTCTGTTATATGGACACTAATTCTGCTCACGAGAGTTCTACACTCACGACCTAGTTACCTCCCCAAAGGCCCCACTTCTTAATATTATACCATCACATTGGGGATTAGGTTTCAACATATGAATTTTGAGGGAACACAAATATTCAGACCCATGACATACCTACAATAAAATCCAAAATCTGTAATATGGTTTATAGGACTTGCTACTTCTCCAACTTCATCTTGGGCCCCTTACTATGTTCCAGCTCACTTATTAGTGGAAGTTATTTTCTGCTTCTAGTCTTTGCATGTGCTAGCGAGCATCTCTGCTTGAAAAGCTCCTCCTTCTCTTCCCCTTCTGCCTGGTTGATACTTTCTTATCCTCCAGGTCTCAATTTAAATATAATTTTCTCACGGATAACTTCCTCAACCTCCCCATTGAATTAGGTCTCCCTCCTATTTCTCTCTATTGACATATATTCTTTTCTAGTAGTACTAATCATTATATAAGTTATATTTGTATGTGTACATCTGTAGTATGTATGTATACCTGTTTGTTGTATGTTTTTACACTGGATGCAACCCCATGAAGACCAGGATTCTATCATAGTACATGGCACAGTGTTTGGGGGTAGAGTAGGCACTCCATAGGTTTATTTTTGTTTTTTGTTTTGTTTTTAGCATTAGCTAATTATGTTTAATAATTTTTAAACCACTTTATTGAGGTATGATTAACATGTAAAAAGCTGTATTTGTTTAATGTATAAAACGTAATGAATAAGTAAGCATTGTGAAACCATCACCACCATCAAAAACCATAGATATATCCATCACATTCCAAAGTTTCCTCCTTCCCTATTATTATTATTTTATGGTAACAGTATGTAAGAAAAGAGCTACCCTTTTAGAAAATGCTTAGAATACAATATAGTATTATTAGTTGTAGGCACTGTGCTGTACAGATCTCTAGAACTTATTTACTTTGTGTAATTGAAAGTTTGTATCCTTTAACCCTCATCTCTCCACTTCCCCCAGATCCCAGACCATGGAAATCACCATCCTACTCTCTGTTTTTATGAATCTGACTATTTTATATTCTACATACAAGTGAGATAATTCAGTATTTGTCTTTCTGTGTTTACCTTATGTCACTTAGCGTAATGTCCTCCAGGTCTATCCATATGTTGCAAATGACAGGATTTCCTTCTTTCTTCTTCTTATTTATTTTTAATTGACAAATAAAAATTATACATATTTATGGTATATAACATGATGTTTTAAGCTATGCATACACTGCGGAATGGCTAATTAAGCTAATTAACATGTATTACTTCATATGCTTATGTGTGGTGAGAGCACTTAAAAATCTACTCTCAGCAATTTTCCTGTACCCAATACATTGTTATTAACTATAGTCACCATGTTGTAGGATAGATTTCTTAAACTTATTCCTCCCATATAAATGAAATTTTGTATCCTTTGACCAACATCTTGCTAATCTCCCCTACTCCCAACCTCGGAAGCCCTCGGCCCCTGGTAACTACCATTTTACTCTTTGGCTTCTTTGATTTTGACTCTTTTAGATTCCTCACATAAATGAGATCGTGTAGTATTTGTCTTTCTGTGCTTGGCTTATTCATTTAGCACAAAGTCCTCCAGGTTCACCCATGTTGCTGCACATTGCAGGATTTCCTTCTTTCTAAAGGCTGAATAATATTGCATCACATGTACATACCACATGTTCTGTATCCAGTAGACTGTTCGGGCTGCTGTAAAAAAATATCTTAGACTGGCTAATCTATAAATGATGTAAGTTTATTTCTTACAGTTCTAGAGACTGGGAAGCCAAGATCAAGGTGCTGGCAATCTTGGTGTCTGGTGAAGGATTGCTACCTGTTTCCAAGATGGCACCTTGTTGCTACATCCTACATGGTGGAAGGCAGAAGACAAAAGGGCATAGCTAGTCCCCTCAAACCTTTTATAAGGGTGTTCATCCCATTCATGAGAACAGAGTACTTTGACTTAATCACCTACTAAACCCCCCACCTCATAAAACTATCACATTGGGTCCCAGGTTCCAACATATGAATTTTGGGGGGACATATACTTTCAAACCAAAGCACCATTCAACCATTGATAGACATTTAGGTTGTTTCCATATTTTGGCTACTGTGAATAATGTTTCAATAAACATGAGAGTGTTAATATCTTTTCCAGATCCTGATTTGGGTAAATAACCAGCAGTGGGATTGCTGGGTCATATGGTAGCTTTTTTGTTTTTTTGTTTTGTTTTCTTTTTTTCTTTTCTTTTTTTTAGGAACCTCTGTGCTGTTCTCCATAATGGCTGTACCAATTTATATTCCCACCAACAGTGTACAAGGGTTACCTTTTCTTCAGATCCTGGCCAACACTTGTTACCTTTCATTTTTTTAATAATAGCCAGACTAACAGGTGTGAGGTGGTATCTCAGTATGATTTCAATTTACATTTCGCTGATAATCAGTGATGCTGAGGACCTTTTTTATATGCCTCTTGGCTACTTATATGTCTTCTTTGGAAAAATGTCTATTCAGGTCCTTTGCTCATTTTTAAAAATCAAGTTGTGGCTGCACATGGTGGCTCATGCCTGCAATCCTAGCACTTTCGGAAGCCAAGGCAGGATGATCGCTTGAGGCCAAGAGTTTAAGACCAGCCTGAGCAACATAGCAAGACCCCATCTCTATAAAAAAAATAGAAAAATTAACCAGGTGTGGTGGTGCACATCTATAATCCCAGCTACTTGGGAGGCTGACGCAGGAGGATCACTTGAGCCCAGGCGTTCGAGGTTGCAGTGAGCTATAATGAAGCCAGTGCACTCTAGCCTTGGAAACAGCATGAGACCTTGTCTCAGAAAACAAAAACAAACAAACAGAAAAAAATAAGGGTTTTTTTGTTTCTTTGGTTTTTTATTTTTTATTTTTTTTTTGCTGTTGAGTTGTAGTAATTCCTTATATATTTTAGATATTAGCTTCTTAACAGATGTATGGTGTGTAAATATTTTCTCCCACTACATAGATTGACTTTTCATTTTGTTGATTTTTTTTTTTTTTTTTTGCCGTGCAAATCTTTTTAGTTTAATATGTTCCCATTTGTCTATTTTTGCTTTTGTTGCCTGTGTTTTTGGCGCCACACCCAAAAAATCATCACCGAGACTAATGTCAAGGAATATTTGCTCTGTTTCATTCTGGTAGTTTTTCAGTTTCACGTCTACATCTAAGTCTTTAATCTATTTTGAATCAATGTTTGTACATGGCGTGAGACAGGGTCAAATCTCATTCTTATACATATGGACATCTGGTTTTCCCAGAATCATTTACTGAAGAGAATTTTTTCCTCCCATGTGTGTTCTCAGCATATTTGTCAAAAATTATTTGGCTGTATATGGTGGATTTATTTCTAGGTTCTCTATTCTGTTCCATTGTTCTATGTGTCTGTTTTTATGCCAGTACCATACTGGTCAAACTTCTGTTGTCGATTTTTATTTTCATACCATTGTGGTCAGAAAAGATAGATATGATTTCAATCTTCTTAAATTTGTTAAGACTTGTTTTGTGGCCTAACATGTGATTTATCCTGGTATCCTGAAGGAAGTTTTGTGTGTGCTTGGGAATAATGTGTATTCTTCTGCTGTTGGATGAAATGTTCTGTATACGTCTGTTAGGTCCATTTGGAAACCGTAAATAATACTAAGATTGACAAGTAACTTGTTCTGGTCTATAAAACTCACAATTATAATTTATTTAATCACTGCCATGTCTCAGTAAGTCTACCATTGCCTCTGTTTTGCAGATGAGAAAACCAGGTCATGTCGTTAGTAAGAATGTGGCAGAATCCAGACCCTATCTCAAATCTAGAGGCCAGTTCAGCTAGTGCTTTTTCTTGCACATGATCACAAAACATTCACTCACTTCCAGGTGTTGTTACTAGGCTCCATTTCTTTGTTCCCCAAAAACTGTGAATAATCTGTTACAAGAAAAGTGATCTCACAAAACCTGGCCTTGTTGGGTTTCTCAGCAGCTATTGATATTACTATCCAACTCCATTTAATTCAGCTATTACACACAAATACTGACATAACTTCCAGTAATTTAGCACAGAGACCTATATACACAAAAGTAAGTCTTTTTGAGAAGAAATTTGCTTCTTGCTCTTTCCCAGAAACATTTTCCTCAACCACTGTAAAGGTTAACTGGCAAGATGTCCTGAGGGTTAGGTACAGCTGGTTCTTAGAATCCTGCCAGGTGGTCCACTAGGTCGTGATGCTGTCACTTACATCATAAAAGGGAACTTCGATCACTATGGCTAAGATTTATTAAACACTTATTATATCAGATATAACATACCACTCAACAAGCCTATGAGATGAGTTCTGTTGAGTTTACAGTTGAAGAAACTGCAGCATGAAACAGGTGCATCAATCCCCTAAAGTCATACAGCTTAGTCTACTGGAACTTGAACTTCACTGCTACACTAGACTGCCTCCAAATAGAACATTTTTCATGCTTTGTGTCATATCCTTGATGCCATTTGAGACAGTAAATATCCAATGGCCTGAAGAATTGAAATCCCAGCTAACAAGTGTAGGTCTAAGAGTTAACACATTTTTGAGTCTGCAATAGACACAAAGATGTCAGGGACTGTTGTCAGGAAGAGAGAGAGGCTGTTTTTTAGGGTCTCTGAAAACA
>RJWJ010046543.1:0-11315 GCA_004363605.1 Indri indri | reverse complement strand
GAAAAGTTAAATTGGAGTGCTATTCACTGATGTTGTTAAGCACAACAGCTACTGGAGCTATATTTAAAAATGTGTTCTGAAGTGAAGAGTGAAGAAAATTGATTTTGCAGATGCTCAGATGAAAGCAGTCACTTTTTAGGAGGCAGAAAAAGGCAGTTTGAGATAATCCGTGTGGGGGAAGGGTGATTTTAGACCAGCCTAGTGGGAGGGCCAGAAATGTGGGAGGTGTTATCACTGATCCAAAGGACAGAGAGGATTAGGGAGAGCATGAGGAGACAGTGTCAGCCAACGTAAGGTTGGATCATTTATTTTTAGTTGTGTCCCTTTTCTTTGAAATTCCGAGTCTTTATTCTAGGACCTCCATTCTTTTGGCCTACTTTGCATATTTTAACTTTTCCCATCACTTGCCTCATCACAACATATACATCCTCTCACCTATCCCATCAGCAGTCTCTAGCTAAGCTGAGACTCTATTTAGTGCTTACTAAATGAGTAAAGCATGATCTTGTTCAGGTATCATGTTTGTATATTTATCAGGAATCCTCTAGAAATATTATTCCTGACCACAAGATGATGATGATGATTGTGAGCTCAGATTTTAGACATTTTATCCTTATGATGCCCATCTTTTTCAAATTTCCCTGGAATCACTTCCCATAGGCATTTATCTAGTCTGCCAAAATGGACAAAGTTAGCCTTGAGCTGGATCAAGGGTCAGTGATCTGTGGGTAATAGAGAAATGCACAGTGTACTGGTGTGGAATATTCAGGGCCCTCTCTCTTCTAATTTTGGATCCTTCCAAATTGGCTTTCCTGTCTCTGTCCTGAGTTAGGAGATACAAATACAATGTAACCCCCAGCTTATAATATTAGCAGACTATTACTGGTGGATTAATATTTTAGACTTGATGTACAAACAATGAGTTTATATCATTCCACCATTTTCTAATTTAACAGAACTGATTGACTTGACCAAATCACTTACATATCTTGAAGTCATAGCATATCAGGTAGAACCCATGTGAAACTGTTGTTTTTGTAGGTCAAAATGGTGAAATATTGGGAATTTTATATAGTTAACCATAATAATAGCTAACCTTTATTACATGTAACATACATTAATTTGTAGTGTTCATTCAAATTAATATAAGCAAAGCACATATGACAGCCCCTGGCATAATAAGGGTGTACCATGTGCAAGGCACTATTCAAAATGCTTTACATGGATGATCTCATTTAATTGCTACAAATACTTTTTGAGGTAATTGTTATTATCCCCATTTTATATGTGAGAAAAATGAGGCTCATAAAGGTTAAGCAAATTACCCATGGTAAAGCAGCACTGAAGGATGAGGTAGATATGACCCTGAGCAGTTTGCCCCCAGCCTGCATTCTTAGACATTAGGGCCTTATATAGTCCCAGATCATGTGTATTGCAATCTCATTAAATAAATGTTTTGTTGAAAACCTACTGCCCCGGATGAGATTTTTTTGGAGGGATAAACCATGTGCATAAAAAAGTTTTATCATGGCTGTGGTGGTGAAGGGCTGAGGAGGTGGAACACAGAAGACTTTTAGGACAGTGAAAATACTCTATATGATACTATAATGGTAGACACATGCCATTATACATTTGTCCAAACCCATAGAATGTATAATATCAAGAGTGAACCCTAATGTAAACTATGACCTGTGGGTGATTATGATGTATCTGTGCAAGCTCATCAGTTGTAACAAATATACTACCTTGGTGGGGGATGATAACAACGGGGTGGGGGGGCAGGATGTGTTTGTGTGTGGAGGGGGCATATTATATGGGAAATCTCTGTACCTTCCTCTTAATTTTGCTGTGAACTTAAAACTGCTCTAAAAAAAATAAAGTCTTAAAAAATAGTTGTATCATGAGGGGTCAAAATTGATGTTACTACAAGGTAGCAATATTGGGCTATCACAACGAACTACATATTAAGACCCATATGTGTAGTCAGAAAATATTGTTAAATTAGAAAATTATTTTGGCAATGTGAGGTTCAAAGAAAGTTTAAGACAAGCTAGGGTGGGACACTAAATTCAAAATTGGAAGAAATTTGTTAATCACTAAGTTTCAATTCTTATTGACACAGGTACTCAAACACAGTCTCTGAACTTAAATGCTGTATTACCAGCAGTTGCTTAGTGTAGATACAGGATTATTTACACTTGCTGCAACTTTGATTTTTCATTTATTGGAAACTCCCCTGACAAAATTCTGTCTTCTTCAATTTTAAGTCCACAAGTTCATTCATTCATTCATTCAACACTTATTGAGCATCTATAATGTGCCAGGCACTGGGAATTATATACTAGTAAAAGACATTGTCCCTGACCTTAAGAAGCTCACAGTCTTCTGAAGAAAAAAATCAAATGTTTGAACAAGAATTCAAATGTCTGCCATTGAAATACTGTTTCAGTACAGCGCAAGACTTAGATTTAACAAAGGCTTACTCAGGTGCTTCCTATTCTTTTCAGATATATAGTCTGTTGCATCATAACTTAATTCTTTTGGCAGTTCAGAAGATTTGTGGTCCATCATCCTATTGTATAGTCCCAACACATCAGGTTCTGAACATACTGTATAACTAGCAATATGTTATACTGGAAACATATTGGTTTGTATGTGTTACCTGAAGAGTAATTTTCAGAAGATGTTTGATTTTGGAGTAGATCTAAACTTTTACTGGAACCAGATAAACTTATACTAACGTAACAGAGAGAAAGAAACTTTCCTAAACTCATGAATATCTGGTATCACAGGAATGGACAATTTAACGTCTCACATTTTCTCCAAGGAGAAAATTTTGGTCAATGTTTAAATAGTGAATTTGTATCTTACAAAGGTTGCCATCTGTAGTTAGTATGCAATGCAAAATTTGGGCATAATGTAATAAATATTGATTCTGAACATCCAATAAAATCAGTCATAGAGACATTGTTATTTTTCAGCACAAAGAAACTGAGATTGGCTGAGGGGCAGTAGATTCATTTATTTCACATCCCACTCACTCTAGGCTGTATACATATTGAGTGAAATGGGGAGCTGAACTGTGCACATTATTTAAATTATTTCTGTTACCGAACAACATATATTGGAACTTGTGTAGGTTTAAAGAGCATATGATGGTAAGCCACTGTATTGGTTATGTTTCCACTCCTCTTTACATAATTCTTTCCCAGTTCAGCTCACTTCTCCCCATTACTGTATCAACCCACCAGAGTGGAATCTTACTGGAAGAATGATAGGATTGAACCTCCAAACACAAACTTGATCCCCAATTTGGAGGTGTTGGTCTTCAGGTTCTGATTATCTTATTTGTGGGGTCTTGGTATCTTGTGACATACATTAATATCATCTGCCTCTAAGCATGAGCCTCTAGGTTTATCCAGACTTTCCTAATGTCTCAGTGACAAGGCTATAAACTCTCTGTGTTCAATAAATATAGAACTTGTAACAGCTTGAGTATATTTAAAATTACCCCATCATAAATGGTGATTTGAATAGAAATTCAGTTGGTCATCTTAAAGGCACTATCCATAAGGAAAGGGAAAGAGTAGAGAATCTCAGGTCCAGTTAATTTGAGATATCCAGAGCAAGGCACTTGGTTATGGTGCTTCCAATGTGGCTTCATCCTAACTAAAGTCGAGAATGCTCCTTCTTAGTCCCACCCACCATAAGGAACTTTTTCCATGGAGGTACATTTTCTGAATAAACAAGAACAAAAACATCCTTGTTAAAGTCAGCATAATTTACAACCCCAGCAATTCACACATATCTATGTTACCCTTATATGTACACTTTTTCTTCTCGTTCCATATTAATCTTTTATCATAAAATTATACTTGAACTCATTATTGCAGCATCTATTACAATCGATCTATTAATTTATAACCATTATAAACATTATTGCAGTTATTAAATGTGGCATCTCTTGTTCTCTTGTTATTTTTGGTTCCAAATATTAATTTTCAACCATTATGGTTCTCATTATTATTAATATAGACTTTGGAGTGACCTTCAGTGTGTGCTATCCCATTTTGGAGAAGGGAAGCATTTCTGTCTACTAGATTCAAGGCTTAGACCATTGTAGACTCTCAGTAGATGGCTGTTGAGGACAGAAACCATGAAAGCACTGATAGGAGCTATTGGACTGGAGTAGGATAATGTATCTTACATTAAGTAATTCACCAGCATCTTTAGTTGTCATTAGATTCAAAGAAACAATGAAAAATAAAATAAGTCCATTATCATCTCCTGCAGCTGAAAAATCATTATTCACTCATCATTGGTTATTTTGAGTGTACATGCCAACATTTTGAACACATAAAAATAATTGTATTATATATGATGTTCAGATCATCTCTTTGAAGCTTCAACTGTGGATTGTTCAGTAACCAGGGACTATGCCTTTGAAGCCTGCATACAATATGATTTCTTTAGGGAAATTCACAGACATAAAAGGAGCATGATATGTAAATAATCCTAACTTCTTGCTCTGAAGTCATAAGACTGCTTCATAGTTCTAACCATCTAACAAAATTTTACCAACAAAATCTCCTTATGGATGAAATAGGATGACCATACTTTATTTTAAATCCGGGAGGAGTATACAGAGCATTTTGAATGTCTTTTTTAAGAGTATATGGAAAAATATCTAACATATTTTAAAGCCAGGAAAAAATTTTTCTTGTAAATACATAGAGATGGAATTGGATTTAATTAATTATGATATAAATATGAGATCATAGAACATTAAAGTTGAAGTGACCTTCAAGATCATCTTGAGACCAAGTCTGTCAGTGTGAGAATCTGCTCTTTTGCCTTTTTAAAAAAATGCCTCTTTTAATGGAGTATCCCTGCTTATAAGGTAGCTCATTACCTTGTGGACCAACTCCCAATTCTTTGTTATCATTAATGAGAATCCTATTTCCTTTTAACAACCTTCCATTGGTTTTGGATATCCAAGAATCATATAGGCAGGCTTAAAGGGAATAGGAAAATCATACTGATATTTATTTTCATTGTTTTTCAGTTTTTCCAGGAATGTTTTTTGTCTTTAATACCATGCATTATCTAAGTGTAAGTCCTACCAAAGAAGTGAGCCTATAATGCCTTTCCCTCTAATTAGTTAACTCTCAAGCTAAATTAGGTCTGAATCAGTAATGTGTAATAAATACATTAAAATTATTATCTGATGAGTGCTATCAATTTTACTTCTGTCTCCAAATTATTAGTCTTCTATTTGTTTACATTACAAATTCAGTATGAGTAATTATATAACAAGAAAATGATACTGTCACTTTAAATAAACTGCTCTGCAACTAAAACATCAGGACTATAATTAAAGGCATCATTCACAGCTTCTAATTTTAATACATAAGGGAGAAGGACATGATTAGATTTTAATGAACTCACTTTTGTTGAAACTATATTTTTGTTTTATTTCAACCTTGATATTATGATTTCAAAACATCATGAAATGTTACTTAAACATCCATAATTTTAGACAATGGGGTTGTATAATAGTAAATTTAACTGCCCTTGCCTCTGACATCAAGCTTTCAGTTTCTAATCTGTTCCTTAGATGCAAGTACAATTATCTTCTAGTACCTGGAATGGAACAATTCACCAAGGCAGTTTGGCAAATTCTCAGGCGGATAAACTTCCTTATTCACAGTTGGCCGATGGCAGAAAGCATATGATCACACACAAAGCCCTCAAGCAAATGCCCCTTTGCTTACTGGGGCTTCTAGTCCAAGATAAGCAGCTGGGTTGGGTCTGCCTGAGGAATAATCGTGACCTGGGCTGAATGTCCAAGTTACTGAGTTACCCTCTTTGAGCCTTAGTTTCTCCATATGTAAAGTAGAGAGACTATAATCTACCTGTAGGCTTGTTGTGAGGAGTGCCTCAGATTCAGGATGTGAGCCTGTTTTAACTACAAAGCATGGTACTAATGTGGACCATATTAACTACTAGTGTAATCTGAAGGGCTCTGAAACTATACCTGAAGTCCAATAAGATCTTTCCGTATTCCTGCCATCATGCCTAAAATTTGCGTTATAAAAATCATTCTTTTGCAGTAAGTTATTATTTCTCAATGTGCCATCTGTAGACTACCTCAGATGCTTTTTAGGACATGTGGACTCCTCAGCTTCACCCCTGGCCTACAGAATTAGGATCTCTGAGCTAGAATTCAGGAATTTGCATTTTAACAAGGTCTCTCCACAACTTTCAGGCTTTGTACAGTTCAGAACTCTCCGATAAGGCATTGAAACCTCTTAAAAAATCAATGCTTTGACGGGGTGGTACGGGTCAGTGCTATTAGCCATTGACATTTTAACATTAATGAATATATTGGAATATAAAAGGTTAGAGGAAATAGGAGATAGACCAGGAAAAAAAAACAAAAAAACAACAGCAATAGAAAAACTGGGGGTAAGAGGATGGGCTGAAAGGTGGGGAGAGCAAGAATGAGAATTACTGACATCGTCGAGTAGCTCAAGGGAGTAGAGGGCCAGGATAGCATGTTGGGGCCAAGAAATGTTAATGAAGTTCCAAAGAGAAACCTTCTTTTTGAAAGGTTTCTGGAGCTGATGTCCAAGGTATGAAAAGAGCGATAATGAGAGAGAGAAAGAGAGTGAGAGCCAGGGGGAGAAAGAGAAAGAAAATGAACATGAACATTTGGGGCGTTGGGGTGGAGTACACAGCAGAACAAAGCCCTTTGAATTTATTCTAGCTCCTTCAGACGCTTAAGAGTTCCTTATCATTTAATGGAAGCATATGTCTGAAGTCCCACATTTTACCCTCTAGACCCACCTTTTTTTTTGCCTTGTGGTGAAGGGGGAAAAAAGAAAATCATATAACCAGATTTTTAACACTTTATCAACAGATATTACTTGGAAGTTAGATTTATGATGTACAGATTACTGATTTACAGTGCCTTGTAAATGCCAATAGAATAACCTAGGGGCTTTAAAGCATTTAAGAATAGGCATGATATTGTATTTTTGAGAGAGGAATGACAATTCATTTGAGACTCTGAATTAACTTAAACATGCCCCATCCACCCCACATTCACCCACCCCCTGCATCATTATTTGCATCTCGTATTAACTAAAACTTACAGAGTTCTGAAGACCTTGGTTATTGAATATGAGTCTCTAGGGTAACCTTTAAGATTTTCATGGCCCAGGGCAAGAATGCAAGTAGAAGTCCGATCACAATATGTCTAAATATTTCAAAGTTACAAATCAAGGTAACAAACTATGAAATAAGATATGTTCTATCCTCTTATATTAACAAATATTATAATGAATTGGAAGGCCAGGTTCTGGACTCCTCAGAGCTCACTGCCAGAATGCAGTAGGAGAGACAGCCAGTCAGCAGCTTTGCTCCCTAGCCCCAGGTCCATGCAGTGCTCTGAGGCCCTCACACACATGCGTGTGGGTACTGCAGCCTGCATAGTCATATGATTCTGGGATCCTGGGTGCTTGGAGCCTGGTCCAAGGGTAGGCTCGTCCCTTTGGAATGTCTAAAGTGTGAGTCCTAGGACAGGGAATGCTCTTGCCTAGGTATAAGAAAAGTACTAGGAAGTTATAAAATTAGAAGGAAACTTGATCATTTGATCTAAGGCTTTCATTTTACAAACAAAGCAACTGAGATGCAGAGAAGTTGTGTGACTAGCCCAAGGTCAAACCCCTAGCTAACAGCAGAGCTAAGACTAGAGCTCAGATTTTCTTTCACCTTTTCCTCTATGTCCAACTTCTTTGTATATGGTGAAATCCCCAAGTAGGTGTATTTTTCTATTGCTTCTAAAGTTGCAGCAGTTTCAGAATGTTTTTCAGGCAGTCTTTTAAATTAGCATTTTTCCTAGAGTAACTAGTGATTGAAGCTGGAAGCCTGGGTGGCAGTGGGTTCATTATGGCCTCTACTAACCAGGAATGAGGGAGGGGAATGGATGCGGGGAGGTGGAGGCTCCCCTGAGCAAAAGCTCTAATTGACAACAGAATAAAGGAAAACACAGTTAAAAGTGATCCCTTCACCAAATGTAAGTCAGAGAACCACCCTCACATGGTAGTACAATGGGAGATACACTTGGTGGCACACCAATCTTTTCTACCATTATTCACTGTGTGGGAAGAAATTCCTTTGACATCTTCTAATATGGATAACAGCTACATAGAATACATTTTCACTCCATTTACTTGATTCTCTAACCCCTGAAACTAACCAAATGCATTGTTATTATTTTTAGCTTGTTTTTCCTTATATACTTAAAGAGAAGTATATTTTAGAATTCTTATCAACCATGTGGGAAATCCAAGTTTAATTTCCAGACTGGGTAACCATAATTTAATCCTGGCTAATACTAGCTACTTATACAACTTCGGGCAAATTTCTCCTTCGTAGAGTAAGGAAGTTTGACTAGATATAGAGATTAAGTGAGTGGCCTCCAAAAGTTACTCTTAGCTTTGTGATATTAGATAAGTCACTTAACCTATCTGGACCTCACTTTCCTCATCTGTAAAATAGAGTAACCTTTCTCCTAGAGTTGTTATGAAGATTAAATGGGTCGTATAAGGAAAATTCTTAGAAGAATGCCTGGGGCTCAAAATGTTTGCTGCTATTAACAGTTAGATTTTAGGTCCTAGTTTTGAATGTATACCTAGAAAACACACATTACAAACTCAGTGTGTCCAAAAGCAAGCTTATCTATCATCTTTCCTCCACTTTTCTCCTGTGTTTTCAACCTTGGTACTGATACCATCATTCACTCAGTTTCCCCAAGCCAGAAATCTGAAAATCATCTTTAACAACTCTTCTTTCCCCTCGTCCTTTAAGTCCAATCAATTACTAAATCTTGTTAATTGAGTTTTCTAAATATTTCAAGCCAGATCAAGATTTAATTGAAGTATTTCTCATCCCCCTCTCCTTGCATTGCCACTGTCCTATTTGAAGACTTTTTCCTACAGAAACCTTCTAACTGGTCTCCCTGCCTCCATTCTTGCCACATTCAACCCATCATATTGCCTTCAGTGTGATCTTTCTAAAACACAGGTTTGATAACATCACTTCTTTAAAGTGATTTAAAGGTGCTTGAAAGGGTAGAGTGTGCTTTCCTCAGCATGGCACAAAGGGATGTCTGACCACAGTCTCCTTTCTCACCCCGCCCTTCAGCACCTTACATTACAGATATACAGAAGAACTTGCTTTGCCCTGAGCTTACCTTGTACTTTCTCTTGCCTCTGAACATGCTGGTCCTGTTTAGCATGTCGTCCCCAACCCACAGCTCCATCTCCTCGCTACCTCACAAGCCCATCTATCTGGAACACTAGTCCTTCTTCAAGACTCAGATTAAATGTGAAGGCTTTCGGGCATGGGCAGAGCTGGCTACTGCCTCTTCATGCTCCCATATTACAAGGTTATTTATTTTCTCATCTACATTCAGATTCTCCTAAGAGCAGAGACACTTCTTGAATTTCAGTGTCCAGGTAAGTAAACAATAAGAAATATTTGTTAATTTATTTTTGACACAATTGTCTGGTCTAATTTAGATGAAATCATTTGGCATGAGTTATTCAGATGGTTCTTGGGTTTGTTTGGCCCATATAGATACATCTATGAAACTCAAGTCTAACTATCAGCTAATGAATACTTCAAAGTGTATCCTTTACTTTTAGATTTATCTCCTGTTCTGGGGACCTACTTCTTGACTCCTGTGTGCTAACCAACATTTTGTTAAATGCATGATGAAGGGCTTTCCCTGTGTATTAGAGAATCCTGGAATAGATCACAGAGCATCTGCAAATACTCCTTGCTGCTGATGGTGGCAAAATCCTTAGTAGTCAGCAAATTCTGCATGGGAGGGATGAAAAACTGGGTTACAAGGTGCAAGGTGTTTATTCAGCGATACTTGAATATAGAGTATCCTCTCTCCTTAAGGACATTTGAATAATACTTTTTTTTTTTTTACCAGAATATGAATTTGAGATTAAGATTCTGTTTTCTCATCTTTAGGACTAAGTAATCTTCATGACAGAGTCTCAGCAATATTCTTCTGATGCTAATGCAGAGTTTGGGTGAATAACACAGAGCCCTACACTGTCACATTCTTCAAACTTTTTTCATCTTTTCTGTCTCATAAAAATGTTGAGGTGCAGTCCATGCATAAGTGTCTGACTTAATCAGCTATAAACCATGAAAAAAGACTGGTTATTCTCCTTTTTGTGTACGGCGTGAATAATGGATCAAAGTTCATTTTTGCTAATGGATATCCAATTCTTCCAGCACCATTTGTTGAAAAGACAAGTATTTCCTCATTGAATTACCTTTTCACCTTTGTCAAAATTTAGTTGACTATATATGTGCTGGTTTAATTCCAGACTCTCTACTCTGTTTCATTGAACTGTTGTCTATTATTATGACAATATCACACTGTCTTGATTACTGTTGCTTAACAGTAAGTTTAAAATCAGTAATCTAAGTCCTCCAACTTTGTTCTTTTTTAAAATCATGCACAGTTTTTTAATCTGCTTCTCTTCCCTAATCCTTACCCCTGCCTTAAATCACTCTTACCTCAGTGTACATCTGGTTAATGTAAAGTTAAAGCAATGTTTCTCAAAGTGTGGTCATTGGAACTAGTTAGCAATGCAAATGCTCAGGCCCCACCTCAGATATTTGAGTCAGAACATCTGGGAGACTCAGCAATGTGAATTTTGACAAGGCCTCCAGGTGATTCTGGTGCCCACTGAGGTTTGAGAATGACTGATATAGAGCATTTCTCTATTCCAGGGTTCAACAAACTTTCTGTAAAGAGCCAGATAGTAAATATTTTAGGCTTTGCAGGCCATAGGATCTCTGTAATGATGACTCAGCTCTACTGTTGTAGCACAAAAACAGCCATAGACAATATGTAAATAAATGAGCATGGCTGTGATCCAGTAAAACTTTATTTACAAAAACAGGTGGTGGGCAGATTTGGTTTGTTTGCCAACTCCTGTTGTATTCCATTCTCACCTCTCCCACATCTAAAACCTTGGCATTTGTTTCATTCTTTTTGGAGATCCATATTCTCTATCATTTCAGAACCTCTTTAATTTAGAACCTCTTTAATTCCTTTAAACACTTGAGGGGTTTAATTTAAAACCCCTCAAGGAAAATTCTCTTGGTTAATAAATGCTAAGTAGTTCTTTTAACAGAGCTTTTTCTTTGCTGAGGACTGGTATTTCATCTCACTCCAGCTAGCCCTAATGCCTGCTACTATGTATCTACTTTTTATTTTA
>RJWJ010046542.1:0-11312 GCA_004363605.1 Indri indri | reverse complement strand
GAGGAGAGAGGAGGGAGGAGGGTAGGGAGAGAGGGATAGTGAATGGGGATTTCTGTGGAGAATGTTACATAGAAAAAAATACTGCTGAGGTTATAGGGAAGTATATTAAGACTTTATGCTTATAGTCGAAGTCAGAGAGACACAAATATGAATCCTATTCCTTCCGCATAGTAGCAAATTGACCTTGGGTGAGTTCTCTGCCCCTCGGCTGCTTTCTCAGTGAAAGGGGGATAATGAGAACGTCCACCTCGCAGGGTTAGGGTGAGACTGAAGGAGCTAGTAGATGAAAAGCACTTAGGACAGCGTCTGGCAGGTAAGAAGTGTTCAACGAGGGAGGCATTTATCAGCAACAAAAAGCTATGACCCATTTAAGATGGCGCTTTCTGCAAAGTGACAGCCTTGAAAATAATTTGAAAACTAAACCAAATTCGAAAAAAAAAAATCACCTTTTTAGTATTAGAATCATTACAAAAAATTTAATTCCAAAAAACTTAAGATTAATTTACAAATCAAAAAAAGCTTGAAAAAAGACAAAAAAGAAATATAACATTTATCCATCAACACACAGTTGCTTCTATTTCTCTAAGAAGGGAATATTAATGTTAACAGTAATATCAAAATGGAGCTCCAAATTAATGGGGAAAAAACTCACTTCCAGAGATCATTAAAAATCAGAGATTAGAATTCTGGGCTTTGTTTTAGGCCATGCATCTTCCTAAAGTCATAGCTTAGGCACCCTCTTTTGCTAGTTAATTTTTTATTTTTTTCCTCACTAGAATGTTTGTGTTTATATAGTACCTACATCATACTTATATGAGTGTTTTAAAATTCATTTTATCCACTGAAGCCACAATTCTTTTAAAGCTGTCTTATCAATAATGTCATTTATCTATTTTCAATAATTATTTGTGTTTAGTGTAGCCCCCCACCCCACCAGCTACTATTCCCCAACCATCCAGACAGACAAATAAAAGCATTTCTGTGTATGGTTAAACTATTACTCTGCATGTACATTTGGCATAATATTCACCTTATGTAAGTACTATTTGACCATACTATGTCTCCTATTATACAGAGCTGAAAGATGTTATAAATTATAAAAGCACAGAAACTGACTGGCAGTTTACTAATCTATAGAGTATAAATTGCATTTTTCGAGTACCTAAATGAGCCAGACTGTGTGGTAAGCACTTTATATAAATTATCTCTAATCTTTAAAATAGTCCTGTAAAAAAGCTATTATTACTGTTGCCATTTTATAGACGATACTTAGGAGCTGCAAGAAGATCCATGCCTTGTCCAAGGGCACAGTGCTGTTGTATGAAGAAGCCGAAAAGCAATGCATATCTCCCTGAGCCTCACACCTGCATCCTGATTCCATTGCCTGTAGTGCACAAGTTAAATATTACTCTGAGTAATATTTAATACCATAAGAAAATTTAGACAAGCTCAGGTAAAGCGTTATAAGTGGATTTTGTCTGGGAATGGAACCTCCCATTGTACTTTGTATCATATTTTACAACATTTGCATGTCAGTTATTTATATCAGGGACCATATCTTACTTACGTAAGGCAGAGACTGAGCCTGAATTTTTATTTCTGTACACAGTAGACATCCAAACTCTCATTGAATGAATGAATAAATAGATTTAAAATGTGTCCTGGAGACAATGAAGAGATTGTACATGGCCTGGCCTGGCCCTCTCATCCCTCCCACTCCTCACCCACTTCCCCAGCTCCCTGGTTAAGAGTGAGGACACGGATGGAGAGCATGAAGAGAGTTTGCAGTGAGAAATTCTGAAGGAGGAAGGACACACCAGTCACAGAGCCTTCCTCACACCACTTCCTGTTCCACAGTGACTTCCTGGGCTTCCCATGACGTCTCTCCTGACATATGGTCAGTGTCCTAACGTCCAAATCCAGTGTCTGTTCTTAGCAATGTGTTAGAGTTGAGTAGATTGGCCTACTGAACAGTGCATTCAACAAAAGGCTAGAAAACCTATATTCCTGTCCAGTTTCCACCTGGGGCAGACCAAGTACAAACAACTCTTTTCATACACTATAACCTGGCCCCTTTTCATTAAATTTAAGAAAGGTGGTGGGCAGGGCAGGATGTGTGGGAGCTTTGACAAGGACAGTGAAGACCCCTTTGTATTGGTCAATGGGTTAGTTTGCCTGAGTATTTGAGGCTTTGGAGATCGTTGGAATGGAAAATTCAAACCAGCAAACTGAAAGCACACCCACCCCTATGATCTAGTAAAACAAGCAGTGCTTGTGTATATCCTTAAGGTTTTCTGAGCAGACCTCCTGTACACCATGTAAAATAGGGTATATGTGCGCTCCCAAAGAAATCAAGTCTTATCCAAAAGAAGCAAAAAGCCAAGATAAGGAAAAATGGAAAGGTTTTTAAAATGAATATTGTTGAAGTCAATCTAACTAATAACTATATCTAGCAATTGTGACAAGTTTTTCTTTTGAAATAAATAGATGAGTGGTTTGTATTTACCAGAAGTTTACTTGTTTCTTTTCTTTTTTAATTTATTCATAGGACTTCGTAAGAAGAAACTTGCAGCTGTACTGGAGTTTGGAGCCAGGGCATCATGTGACCAATTTAAGAAAATACTCATTTAGGGAATTGAAGCAGTAGAAGCTAAATTTAGCCCAGAAAATTAAGAACGTTATCTCCAAAATAACACTCTCCAAAGCTAAGAATAATCCATTATGTTTATTAAGGAGTGTTAGATTTCAATGAATGTCTCAAATGTCTACCTTATGCTTTCCCATGCGGTTCCTTCTATTGGGGAATGGATGCTTCTCTCTGCTAGCCGAAAGCTGGTTGAGTTCTCTTTCTATAATCTTTGGGAATTCAAAGAAGCCTATGAGTCATCAGAACTCATTACAATGAGTGTGGAATTTCATTTCCTAGAGATTATGAAGAATGTAGCACACATCTGTGGTCTGTTAGACTCTGGATGTAATTTTGGCTATAGGCAAAGGATGGCTTAAGTGACCTTTTAAGGTGTCTGCTATGTGTACTCAGGATTTCAGCCTTCAAGATTTGGCCTCCTCAGCCACTCGGTATTACTGATGTGGTCACATTTTAGTCAGAAAAGAGTAAATGCTTTTAAACAATATGACTGCATTAAGAAGTAGATTGTTGCTTTAAATTAACACCAGGATTTCAAGTTATTAAAAATAGGCAGCAATGCCTATCTGTTGGATCCAGCTGGGCTAGGCCCCATTCTCTGGTCCCATCTGTATCAAGTAAGAGCTTTCCAGCTCTTTGTGGCTTATCTGGTACATCTATGAGAAACCAGGGAGGGCCCTAAAAGCTGGCAGTGTGTAAAGCTCATTTACGGAAAGTCCGCACCCTGGCCTTATTTTTAAGGCCTTATCTCTGACTTTCTGAAGGGGTGGCGCTATCACAGCCGTGCTTTTGTGTTCAACGTCTGACTTACTCTTTGTTCACCTATAACTTTCTATCATCGGCTATGAAATTATTGAAGAGAAAGGGGCGTAAATTGTTTTCAGTAATGGATAAAAAAATATTTTTGATGAGTTTTTTTTTTTTAAGAAAGCATTCTCCTGCCTGTTCAAATTTTCCCTTTCTCAAATATGGGCTTGCTGTCCTATAGCTATGTCTCTGAATCTCCTTGGGGGCCATCTCTTGACAGCTAAAGAAAAATACAAGGCAAAGAGAGCAATCCTTCCACAAGCCTGGCTGCCTGTGACCCTTGCCCCAGCCTCTCAACCATAAAAGCTTCGCTTCGTCCATGACCCTCCCCTGTTCTTCACAGCCTCTGCAAGGCCTGTTGATTTTTCATTAAGGAAAATGGCTCTAACCCATTATTAAGCAATTTTTACCCTAACCACCCTCCCCTCATGCCTCATTACAACATCGCTAACATCAGGAGTCCAACATTCTAGTATTATAAGTAAAAGAAAAAATTCTCTGGAGCTGTAAATTGTGAGAAGAATCCCCAATTGTGGTATACTGTGGGCATGTCGTAATTCTGGGCCTGAGAACCAAGGCACAACTAAAGAAATACAACCCACAGATGTATCTTTCTTCCTGAATACTGTCCTCGTGACCTTCTGCTTCCTCTCCCAAAGTCCCCTTCTGCTATCCCTTTGACAACTTTTGCTCCATTTTCATTTCCCAAATTCACGCGTGATGGTGGTAAACGGCTCTATCACAGTTGACACCCTGCTAAATGTACGCCTTTCAACAGAGGTAAAACCTTGGGAGGGGAGGATGCATGAAATAGGAGCTGCTTCCTCATGGCCCTGACTCTCCTCCTCCGTGAAGGAAAAGGGAACTAGATACCTAATAAGCATATCATTTTACCGACAAGGCATACAGTAAGTGGTTGATTACATTAAAAACAATGCCAAGTTGGATAACCTTATACACAAGTCATTTCATTCTTGTGCAATTGTTTTTATAGGACAGAGTCCCAGAAATGGGGTTGCTAGGCCAAAGGATAAATGCATCTCTAATTCTGTTAAATATGTTCAGATCTTCCCCCTCCAAAAAAGGTTATACCATTTTATAACCCCCTAGAAACATATGAGTGTGCTTGTTTCACTCAACTTTGCAATGGAGTGTGATATCAAACTGCTGGAGTTTTGCTATTCTTATGAATTAGAAATAGTTTCTCAGTACAGTTTGGATTTACATTATTATAAGTGAGGTGATCATACGTTTAAATACCATTTGTGTTCTCTCTTAAATTTCTGCATTTGGCCAAAGGCATTTTGTAATCCAAAGCATTGTTTCTTTACCTTCAAGTCACACCCTGTAGGCAGCCCACCCATCAGCTACATACGAGGTCAATACTGCTTGCATGTGCCCTGGGATCGAATGAGGGTGGATGTGGCGTATGTGTCAACAGAGCAAAGGACCTGGGAAGCTTCGTACTTCCCACAGTCAGTCTCTAGTTACTGGTCTGGCAGGAACGGAATGCAGTGTGCGAAGGTGACTCTCCCAAGCATAGTAAGCAGGGATTGCTTGTTCTGTAAATTGACATCCTGTGCTATTTTGGGATATTGCCTGGATGACTTGCCTTCTTTCTAAAATGTAGTATTCACAGTTCTGGTAAGTTGTATAAATCTTAATCAAAGAAAAGGAGAGAGAGAGAGAGAGAAGGAAGGAGGGGAAATATTTAGAAAAAGTTCTCACATCAGACCGTATGGTTTATAGAACTTCATCTCCAGACATGCCTCCTTACACAAAGAGGCATTGTGTTTATTTTTGACAAACATGGAATATTGAGCCCCGATAATACACCTCCTCTTCGGATTGCTGCTAGAAATATTCCTGGAAAACTTTAAGATTAGGCAATCGTATCATAGAGAAGTGGTTCTTAAAGGGTGTTACACAAAATAAAATACCTATTAGCTATTAATTTTTACAAAAGTGTTCTCAAATTTGTATGGGGAATGCTGGATTAAATAAAAGCAAACAAACTTTTGTATTGCAAGGGCTTTTGAAGACTTTAATGTGGGGAGGAGTTAAAGTACTCAGTGTCTCCCAAAATAATTTGGCTACAAAATCCTCTCCCCCCGCCTCCCAAGAAACTATCAAGGGTGCAGTGTTATGGTAATGTTGGAAACCACAGGTGTAGCTAGGAAGCATCTAACTTGGTAATCCGGATGAGTCTGAATCCTGACAACAATATGCATGACGTTCTTAGTCACAGGGCCTCTCAGTGCTTGGGTTACTCCTCTCTAAAGTTGGGTGCTCTACATGGTCTCACTTTCAGTTCTTACTTTGACCTATGAGGTGGGATGTATTGCAGAAGACATCGTGGCGGTTTTGCTTTTAGCTCAGACAGTGGCTTCCTTGGTCCATTTCAAGGCTACTACCAGAGGGGTGTGAGAGACAACACTTCTATAAAGCCATGAGAAAGAGCCTGAGAAAGACTGGAGATTTTCTCTTTCAAGATATCACAGAGACCTTGACACTAATCCCCATTCTGTGCACAGCTGTAGAGACCAACCACTTATTGATTGTCATGAACTTACCAGTCTAGGTAGTGGCCTACCCTGGGGTCAGGACACTAAGACGGTCAAAATCCAGTTTCAGTTTAATTTGCAGTGCATGCACGTAACAAACACCTTCCTGCAGCTCCAGTCACCATTTAAATGTCAGAATAAACTCACTTGTGGTCCCAATAGTTCTGTTTCTTTGGCATTTGCTTTTTCTGATATTATATGCCATTTTATAACAGTAGAGATTCTGATCTGTCAATGTCACTAAATTATTAACATCTGTGGGTTTTGCAAACCCCGTGAAGTGGGATTTGTTGGAAAAGCTTGATGCTCTGCTTTGCCCCTTTGCTCCTTCATTTGCAAACACGCACTGAGCCCACCATAAGCCAGGCTCTCCTCAGTCTGGATTACGTGTTCTACCTACCTCACCCCAGCCTACTCCACCCCCAGTCCCAAACAGCTCCTTCTACACATATCCAATATTACACTGAGAGCACCTCTGCTCCTTAAGGACAAAAACTCTAATTCCTTTTTTTTTTGAGACCAAGCCTCTCTGTGTTGCCCAGGTTAGAGTGCCCTGGTGGTCAGCCTAGCTCACAGCAACCTCAAACTCCTGGGCTCAAGTGATCCTCCTGCCTCTGCCTCCCAAGTAGCTGGAACTAGAGGAGCGCACCGCCACACCTGGCTAATTTTTTTCTATTTTTAGTAGAGACAGAGATGTTTCGCTCTTGCTCAGGCTGGTCTCAAACACCTGACCTCAAGCCATCCTCCCTCCCTGGCCTCCCAGAATGCTAGGATTACAGGTGTGAGCCACTGCGCCCAGCTGACTCTAATTCCTTAATCTCCATCTTCTCCACATCTATTGCAGTTATGCCATATAAGAAGTACTCAGATTTATGACTGAGTGATTGATTGAATCAATGCACAAAAAAACAATTCCTGTTCTCAGAGACCACATGGATCTACTTCAGCTTTTCTAAGTTACTTCCTGTGCAGAAAAGGGCCCAAAGGTTAGGCCAGGCTAACACACAGCCCAAAGAGACAGCAGCCCTTTCCTCTTTTGGAATCCGCCTGCTTTTTCAGGCTGTCCCCTCTCCCGGCTCCCCACCTTCCGCATACCTTGTTAATGTGGGCAGAAACCAATGGGAGGCAATAGCAGTCACAGCTCTACTTTAATGACAGAAACAGAACCCTTACATCTCCTTAATTCTCAATTGTAAAACAAGAAGAGGTACATGCCATGCTTCTTGTCACCAACCATCTTGCCTAATTGTAAACAAGGATGCTCCACAAGTATTCGGAGGATAATTATCATAAACCACACAGTCTGCCAGTTACATCTGCAGAACCCAGCAATGAGAAGTTTTGTGAATGTAGGTATATTGAGGCAGGAGGCATGTAAGAGAGAGTTTCCGCTTCATCCAAGCCAATAGCCTGCAAAGTGTGTTTTTTATGATTATCACATAGCTTGGAAAAGACATTCCAAAAGATATTTAAATGTTTTTAAAGAAAGGATGTAAACAGCAATGTTTCTGTGTTTGTTCAGTGTAGAAGTAACCTCTTCAAATTAATAACCAGCATATAAAATGCCGAGCTATATCACTGGATACCAACCAAATGGATTCAAACCCCCGGCTTATGCGGCAATCTTTTGGTGCATATTATCCTCTTTAAGGAAAGTCCAGTTGATGGTTTCTCTCTCTCCCTTTTCCTCTCTCCTCTGTCTTCTAACTTTAGGAAGACTTAAGCTGCTAGGAAAACAGATCTTTGTTTTTGAGTTGCATGGTTCTTCACTGCTGCCAGATATTTTATCCTGATGTGTTTGTATAAAAAGGAATAAAGGGAAATCCATCACAAAATTATTTTCACTCAGTGGAGCCAAAAAATACACGCAACTGAAGCAAAAAATGAAACAAATGAAAGGGCTGGTGGTGACCGAGTCCTCATCCTGTTATGAATGGGGAAACTGCAGGACAGCGGTCTTCCACCCACTCACGCACCCATTCATTCATTATTCATTCAAGAACAATTTAGTAACTGAGGTTTTTAAATAATTCCTCAAATGCATATAATTTTTAAAATTAAAACCTAGGCAGATTAAAACAAAAAAAAACCCCAACCTACCACGTCATGTCTACATTTAAATATATCCTAAAAATGTTGTTGCAGAAACATCTGCAGCTCCCATAGACATTTTTATTGATATCTTGACAGCAAAAACCACTAAAACGGTACAACAGTTTCAGGTACTTGGGAACATAAAAGGCAATAAATATGGCATATATATCCCAAACTTTGATTTTTTTCTTCATTGAAGCATCAAGGAAACAACAAGGGATTTGGAGTAAGAAAATCCTGAGTTTGAGACCTAGCCGTATCTCATCCTATTTGTTCTGTTTACTTTAGGAAACTGAACTAAGGATGAACTAAACTAATTTATGTAACAACCATTTGGTCCATTCATGCAGTCATTCACTCATTCAACTCATTCATTCACTCACTCAACAAGCTTTACAATGGTCCAGGACTTGTCCTAAGTGCTGCTAGGAATATAAGGATAAAAAAAGAAAAGAAAAGAAAAAACCAGGCCCCTACTCTCATGGGATTCTTTGTCTATTAGGTACCTAATGCTGATAAAATAACCAAACTAATAAATTTATAATGATAAATTGAAGTGTGTTCTCTGAAGGCAAGGCATGCTTCTACAAGCTTAACCAAAGAACCACACAAAGACAGAGACTTGGGTGACCAGGTGCGGTGGCTCATGCCTGCAATCCTAGCACTTTGGGAGGCTGAAGCAAGAGGATTGCTTTTGAGGCCAGGAGTTTGAAACCAGCCTGAGCAATACAGCAAGACCCCTTCTCTACAAAAAATTTAAAAATCAGCTGGATTTGGTGGCTCGTGACTGCAGTCCCAGCTACTCAGGAGGCTGAGGCAGGAGGATTGCTTGAGCCCAGGAGTAGGAGGTTGCAATGAGCTATGACGATACTACTGTACTCTAGCCTGGGCAACAGAGTGAGACCCTGTCTAAAAGACAGCGACATGGGGAGGGCTTTACAGAGCAGGAGACACTTTAATCTGAGAGACAAGTGAGAGATAACACTGGGCAAACTGGTGGGGGTGGATGGGGGCAGAACAGCTTGCTTGTGCAAAAGCCTCAGAATAGGAGACAGCACAGTGGTTAGGAGGAACTGAAACAAGGTCAGGGTGTAAAGCTGGGATTGGGCAGGAAGGAAGTGAAAGTGAAGTTCAAGGTGGGGAAGGGGTTTCTAGCATGTATATAACTATTGGGCACTGGAAATGTGCTAATTCAAATGGAAATGGGCTGTAAATATAAAATACACACTTTATTTTGAAGACTATGTGGAAAAAATAAAAATGTTTCAATAATTTTGTATATTGATTACACGCTAAAGTGACATTTTAGGTATCCTGGTTTCAATATATTACTAAAATTAATTTCATCTCTTTCTTTTTGCTTTTTAAAGATGACTCTTAGAAAATTTAAAGTTATGTACATGACTCACATTATATGTTTCTTGGACAATGCCGGTAATACATGCCTTTTAAGCCTTTTAAGTCTGAACAGCAGTTTTTATCCTGAGCACAATGGGAAGTAGCATTGAAAGGCTTTATGAAGAGGGATGAGGGATCTTTCCAGATTCTGGGTGGAGAAGAGATCAAAAGGCAGCTGGAGGGGATGGAGGAAAGCCAGCTACATATGTGTTACAGCAGCTTGGTTTAGGGGTAAGAAGTAGAGATAAGAGAAGTGGGGAGATTTGGGAGACATGTAGGAGGAAAACATCAACAGGCCTTAGTAGTAAACTGAGAACCTCCAAGGTTGCAAAGTCAAAATATACAACGTAGCACTGTTAAGTCCTACACCAGAGGTATGAATCCAGTGTAGTGGGAGTACAAAGGAAAAAGCAAAGATGTGCTTTACATAGTATAAAATATTACTGCTGTTTCTGCTTTTGTTTTAAGGTGAGCTTCGTTGAAAATCAGGTTCTAGCATCACACCAAGAAACTAAATGCTGGTTGGAACATTAAATATCTTTTGACCAGAGTTGAACTTAAATAAACAGATACATAATGAGTATTGACTATGTGCAAGAATCTGTAGAAGGGCTGCTCTTGGGAAGGAAAAGAAAGGAAACTAACATTTACTTAGTCCCCACTATCATGTGGCAGGTGCTTTATGTGTTTAATTTATTTAATCATCCCAAGAACCTTATGAGGTCATGCTATTAACCCCATTTTATAGATATTAAAATGATGGTCAAAGAGGTTAAAAAACGGATTGAAGTTCCAAGAAGACAGGGACCGTTTCGATTTTGCTTCCTGCTCTATCCTTGAAGTCCAACAACTGTCCAGCACATGCTAGGTAGTTAATCTATCGCAGCATGAACGAAGAAAAGCTACACGGCTCATAAGAGGTAGGGCCAAGTTCCAACCCTGTTGTTTCTCGACTTAAGAACATAGTATAGAAGTTGAAGCTTTAAAAAATAAATATAGTTAGGCATAGCTTATATATTTACATGCAGTTAGGCTAAGAGGTATTTATGTAAGAGCTCTTTATCTGTGACAGGTGGTTATCCTGCACCTGGTTGAATAATAAAGGTAGTTAACATTTCCTGAGGATTTACTGTGTGGCAGCCACTCTTCTAAGCACTTTACTTGTATTACTTATGCCTCATTCTCAGCAACCCTATGGGGTAGGCATTATTATTTCTCTCGTTTTATAAACTGGGAAACTGAGGCACACAGAAGTTCAGTCACTTGCTCAAGGTCACACAGCTGTTAAGACATTAAACCCAAAGAACTCTAACTGTAGACTCCACATCACACTTTTAACCACTATGAGGCTGAGCCCACCAAATACTCCACAAGACCCTAGCTCTTACAAAGATCTCCCTAACACTAGGGCAAGGTCTGCTTCCCTGCCATTGGACCAGCACCCTCTCCTGGGGCCACACAGTGTGGTGGTTTATCAGGGCGCCTCCTTGTAAAACTAGGAAATCATTCAAGGCTAAATAGTGAGTCAGACATTTGGAGGGTCAGGGTAAAATGAGCACAAAAATAGCCTGTGGATCCTGTGTTGATCTCATTCAACAAAAAGAGCAAATTTATCCTGGTCTTTAAATGTTCACTGGCAGGAAGCTATTATTTGTCTATGGTGACATCAGATAGAGCAGAGAAAAGAGGTGCAGCAAGGGGCTGAGTAAGTTGAAGATTTTCCAACAGCAGAAAAGCAGAAACCATCTCAGTAGGGTGCTAACAGCGAATTCAAGAGACCCTTGTTCACTAATGGAGCTTAA
>RJWJ010046541.1:0-11317 GCA_004363605.1 Indri indri | reverse complement strand
CGGCTGCCGCCTGGAGCTCCGCCTGGCCACCTCCCTCCTGCTGGCTGCCCCACACCCCCGGTGCTGCTGCTGGTCTTCCTGGAGCCTGTCTCCCGCCACCAGCTCCCCCACTACCATAGACTGGCCCGGCTGCTCCGCCGAGGAGACTGTTGCATGTGGCCCAAGGAAGATGAAAAAAAGGGTGACTTCTGGGCAAGGCAGAGGAGCAGGCTGGAGCAGGCTGGGTTAGGGCAGATTGGGTGCATGTGTGTTGGAGGGTGGGGTAAGAACAGCAAGCCAGCCTGGCAGAGAGGTGGTGGGTACGTGTGGTTTGTGAGGCTGAACTCTGCTTCCCCATAGGAGGTGGGGGTGCTGCATGTGCAGGGGGTATCAAATGCTGGGAACACAGGTTTTGGAAAGACTGAGAGGCGGACTGAGAAAATTTGAGAGATAGCTGGTGGCCATGTGGTATGTGATGTGATTTCAAGATCTCCAAATCTTCCATGAATTTGCTAAATCCATGAAATGCTTGGCTTGATTGAACTTTTTTTTTTTTTTTTGATGGAAACCCACATGAGGCGGAAGGTGAAGAGCCTAGAGTCATGAAAGGCGGCCTTACTAATAACCTATCTAACAGGGGGAAATAAACTATCAATCAGAAAGTAAGGGAAATAAACTTACAGCACCTACTTACCCCTTTGAAGAGGAAGCTCACAACATTTCCCTTTGTTTTGTTTAATGAAAGCACCTGCGGCCTAACTGGTTATCTCTAAGAGTGACGTTTTCTCAGCCTTGAAGAGCCGTAAGCAGACAGTAGAGGTAGGAACTCCCTGCTCCAGCTCTCTGCCTCAGTTCTTACTAAAAATCAGATTCCAAGGACTCTGATAAAGCTGGCCTCACAGAGAAAAGAGAAAAATAAAGAACACCTGCAACAACGTTGCCACCGCTTCTGTTATCAGTCTGCCTAAGCAGAGAAAAAAACCATTTTTACCCTTTAAAACTCTAAGCAACTTTCCCTCAGCTGCCTGGCGTTTCTACTCATGTACAGTGGCCACTCCCTTCCTCTCTCTCTCTCTCTTTTGCATTCTCTCTCTCTTTCTCTTTCTTTCTTGGAGAAATAAATAAACGTTTACTTCTGTATATCCTAATCACTGTGTGAGAAATCTACGCCCCACTCCCTGGGTATGAATTCCACACCCTTTCAAATCACAGAAACCGTAGCCTAGAGGAAATAAGGTTTGGGAATTCAGGGAGCATATGGAGAAGGAAGGAGAGCTCTGGGAAGTCCTAAACTGTGGAATGGGTCCAGGCCAAGTTCAACTTGATCTTCAAGAGGCAAACAGGACCCTTTTGCCATCTGGGTTATAGAGGAATTGGCAGCTGAGGACTTAAAAAGCTGGGATGCTGCCCAGGAGGCTGCAGACTGATTGCCTCTCCCCTCAATAAACACATGAAGCCCTGTTCACATCTATCTCCTTCGGAGACTCATAGCAACACTGGGAGGAGGAATAGACCCCTTGTCACTCTGTGCTGTGGCGATGCTAGACTACCTGTAGCTCCCAGAACACCGTGCACTCCTGCCTCTGGGCCTTTGCACATGCTGTTCCAGCACCAAAAAACACCTGTTTCCTAGGGAACTCCTAGGTATTCTTTAAGACACAGCTCAGCCATCATCTACTTCAGAGGCCTTCCCTGACCTCCCAGCCTGGGTAAACTGTTGCCTCCGGGTTCCCACAACTTCCTGTACCTCCCCTTCTCAGAGGACTGATCGCAGGTCTGGGGATGATCACACTATGGTTTGGGAAGAAAATGTTATAACTTCTGTTTCTATTTTTTTAAAATCTCACCTTATTCTGAAGCTAGACTCTTTGCTTTTTAGCCATATGGCTTTGGACTGTTACTTAACCTCTCTGTATCTGTTTCCTTTTCTGTGATATAGGGGAGAATTAGACCCTCCCTCAAAGGGTTTTATGAGGATTAAATGAGTTAATATGTATAAAGCACTGAGAGAAGGTCCTAATAATGCATTGTAAGTGTTCAAGAAAAGTTAGCTATTACATGTACATCATTTATAAGTGAATAAATACACATATATTGTGAGTGTGTGCTCAAAATGTTTTACTCATAGGAGTGCTCTATCAGGAAAGTGTAGAGATCAGGCCCTGGAGGCAGAGACCAGGGCCTTCATCTCTGCATCATTAGAGGCTGCTGTTGGCACAACTCAGAGAGGGTCTCGATAAACAACTGTGGCCATTTGGATTTGCAAACCAAATCCTGATGGGTGCTGAGCCAGAGAGAACGCGGATCTGGTTCAGCTTCTGTTGCTTATTTCCATATGACACTGGAGCGAGCACTTGGCCTCTTGGGGCCTTCCTTAGTTTTCCTCTTCTGTAAAATGTCAGCCTTAGACAAAGGTTCAGGGAAACCATAGAATAATTCCAGGCTAGATTAGGGTGAGGTGCGCCCTCTTGTGTCCTAATGGTGTCCTCTCTCTGTGCACACACCTCCCTTCTTCCTCTGCAGGGCAGATGATGCTGAAGTGGATGTCCTTACCTGACCTGAAAAGCTGCTCCTCCAGCTTCAGATCCTGACACTCTATCAAATGTCTCCAGCCACATCCCCGGCACCCCACACTGCCACACTGTTTCTCCCCCCTCAAACCTTCTGCCTTTTCCACATATGGTCTCTTCCTCATACAGTGTGGGACCTTTGGAGTCACATGCCCAGGGGTTCAAATCCCAGCCCTGGCACCTACTGCCTGTGCAATCATTTCTCTAAGTTCCCATTCCCTCTTTGTAAATTGGGGCTAATGATACCACCCTCATAGGGCTGTTGTGAGACTTCAGTGAGGACCGTTTATAGGCTGCTATTATGTTTATTGAGTAAAATCACATGAGTTATTACTATATATAAATTGGAACATGTTTCACAGAGGAGAAGGAACTTGGACTAGGTTATTAAAACTAAAATATAGAATTCCCCCATTTTAACACTAACCAACATGTATTGAGCCCTTAGCGTATGCTAGGTACTGTCAATTAACCCAAGTGTCATAACCATTGATAAAACTAATAATAATAGCTAATGATTTTAAAACACTTTCTGTGTGTCAGACATGTTCAGAGCTCTTTACATACTTTCTCCCACTTATTCCTCTCAATAAGCCTGTCAGGAAGATGTCATTATTATTATTCCTATCTTACAGATGAGGAAACTGAGATATAGAAAGGTTAAGTAATTTGCCCAGGTTTTCACAACTAGTGAGCGGCAACGCCTGCATCCAGCATTTGAAAGTAAGAAGTTTCAGACACAAGCAGCTTCACGCCAGAGACCATGCTTTATCTACATCATCTCATTTAATCATCAAAACACCCTGTTTTGTAGGTTCTATTATATTACCTGCATTTTACGGATGAAAAATCCAAAGACAACAGAGTATAAATTATTTGTTTTCAAGGCGACACAGCTAGGAAATAGTTGGGTTGGGATTTGGATCCATCTAACTACAAAACCCACATTCTCAATTCCATATTAGATTGCTCATAACCCAAAGTATTCACAGTGGTACAAAGCAACTACATTTATATTAGGATTATTCTGTAATAATGATTATTAATAACATTCTTCCAACACCCACGCAGTGCCAAGCTCTGTACTAACTGATTTACATAATAATAGCTAACATTTGCTGTGCATTGTTAGGAGCCAGGCCCTGAGTTAATCATTTTAGGTGCATTATCTCATGGAAGTCTCACAAAAACCTGGTGACATGGATGCTATTATTATCCTCATTTTACAGGTGGAGAAAGCGAGGTTCAGAATTCATACAAAGTCATGCAGCTTAGCCGTGAGCTGGAAAGTGAAACTACAACTGTCCAGTTCTCTCCTGCCCACCAGGCTGATCACCTCTAGTCACCCTCTCCCTTTACTTCTTACTGTTTCTGCTTTGACCCCTCACGGTCTAGGGTCTCATCGCGCCCCTTCAATAAGCTCCGCCCCCTTCTGCTCGAGTGCCCGCCCACTGGGCAGTGCCGTTATCCCTGAGCCTATGGAAAGGGTCAGGATCGCAACAGGCCCCGCCCTCAAGCATTGAACTCGTTCCGATTTGTTCAGTGCCAGGGTCCGTAAGAAGATGATATATTTATTGGCTACGACCTCTGAAAGGCAGCAAATAGAGGGGCTTGCCCACCGGCGCTCGCGCTGTTCCTTCTGGGAGTTGTAGTCTCAGACGCTCCATTGCCGGGGTGGCGCCGTTCGGACTCCGCGTCCCAGCATTCCCTGCGCGAGCCCTGGAGCACTTCCGCCCTGTTGTGAAGTGGGTGTCTCGGTGGGTGAGTCCGGGTGGCGGGGCGGGGGCAGGAGAGACTCAGGCTCTGGGCTGGAGACTAGGAGGTGGTGGTGACACAGGGGGCTGGGGAAGGTGAGAGGGGAGAAAGAAGGTTATATATGGTGGTAGAGGGTGAGGGGCGGTCAGAGGATGAAGCGTCCGGAGATGGGAAGGGTCATAGAGGGGTCGGGGATGGGGAGGAAGATAGAGGGCCCTGGGAGTGAGGAGGGTCTTAGGAAGGTCTGAAGGTGGGAGGCAGAGAGGTTTTGGAGGTGGGAGAGCTATAGAAGGGTCTGGAGACCACGGAGATGATAGAGGTTTCTGGGGCCCTGATAAGAAGTGAAGATAGGAGGGCCTGAGCTTGAAGCCCTGTCTTAAAAATAGTGCTTCAGTCTCTACTTACCTGCCTAGAACAAACATACTTAACTTGATACCCTCTCTAATGGTCGTTAGCCCTGGAACCCAGTGGGTGGGACTGGCTATTGTGTTCTGCCCCAAACCTGCACTTTTCCCTGTGCTTGATGGAAGTGAATGACACCACCGTGCACTTTACCTACCTACTTGCCTGTCTGCTTTACCCTCTGATTCCTCTTGCATTTGAAGATACAAGGGTCTGCAAACCTTTCAATTTCTTTAACATATCTTCAATCTGCCCTTTTATTGGCATGGTTTTTGCAGAAGCCTCCACCTTTTCACTCCGCCGGCATGAGCAGACACATTGCAGCTGGTGTGATCGGTTTAACCCACAAATCTGATTATGCCTTCTCTTAAAAACCTTCATTGGGTTCTACCATCTGTAGAATTCAGTCCAAACACTTTAGCTTGGTATTCTAGACCCTTCATAAACTCCCTTTGCCACCTAATCTCCATGCACTCCACACTCCAGGGCTGTCAAAATTTTCCCCATTTCTTGGGTAGGCCATTTGATTTTTCCATCATTGTATACGCTGTTCTCTTTGCTTAGAATATTCACCCCTCCACCATTCTCTGCTAAGAAAACTACTCTTCCCTCAAGAACCAACTCAACTCTTTGTTCAATTTTCTTAAGCAGATTAAGTCACCCCCAGCTCCCATGACTTCTCTTCATATTTGAACATAATTACCTGTGACGTTTTTGTTTGTTCCACTAGACCGTGAGCATCTCCAGGACAGGAACAATGTTTCAGTCCTCCCGTTTCCCATTGCCCATCCCAGAGCAGTAAACACTTGATGTAAATCAGTAAATACTTGATGGATGTGTGAATAAAGACCATCCAGGGTAAGCTTTTCTATACCAGGCTTCTAGACACTATTTCCAGTGGATTTCTACAGGGGGCAGGAGCTTTAGCCTTCTTCTGCCTGTCAGGGTTATCTGCGGGAAGCTGAGGCTGATTCAATGCTGATGGGAGTTTAAGCCAGGGGTGACAAATACATAGAATGTGTGCTGCCACTTCTTCTTCCCGTGTCCCTGACACTCACGGCTAATTGATCACAGCATGTATTTACCACAGTACTCAGATCCCTCAGCACACTACTTTAGGCAGCCACGTCTAGTTGACTGAAGTTTGTGCTTTAAATGAAACCTATTTGCTCTCCCTGGTTTAAGCACTTAAGTGTGAGATCAGCGTGCTTTAAGCCATAGCTTGTATGATCAGGCGAGTGGGCCTGACAGCCTGTGGGAACTCCCAGTTTTTTCTCTTTGGAGGTCACAGACCAGTCTTGGCCTTTCCCATGGAATTGGGGAGGATCTTCTCTTCCCATCCTACTGTTCACTGAGTGGGCTCCTCATGTCTACCTTCTTATTAACCCAGGAGCCAAGATGCTTCTCAGTTTCCCTGTGTTTGTAAAGGGATCCTGATTTTGATGGCAGTCAACACCTATCCCTCATTGCTTGAGGGAATCTGTACCTTTTCTAGGTCTTCCTCGATATTGGAGGGGACCTTTGAGATCATTTAGCTGACAGGTGGCGAAGTGACAGCCCATGTGGAATGAGGTCCACCATCATACTTTATGTAATCCTCATGGCATGTGAAACAATTTTGAGTTGGTTGCCAACATTTAAAAATCTAGAGTTCTAGTTTCTTTTGGAAAAATTGGAAGGTCTGGGAATACTCTGGGCCTGTGTCCCCCTGGCACTCTGTGGCTAGCCACAGTCTCCACCCAGTTCTCTTCACTCATTGACTCATTGACATTGCTAGGCCCCTGTAGCCATTAGACTTGTATCCACTGATTCTAGTTTCCCTGCCCTGCTCTACCCCCATCATACTAATCGGGGAACCTGGGGCAACTGCTGAATAGGGCCGGGCTGTGTAAGCTGCTGCCTAGGTAGGCAGCCACGGGGGCTATGTGACCTGTTTAGAGTTACACGGCTGATAAATGGCAGGAGTGGAACTAGAACCCCAATCTGCTCACTCCTGTCTTAATGTTCTTTTTACTTTCCCATACCATCTTCTCAGGAGTTTGGATGACTGGCAGACATAGAAGAGGCTATGTGATGTGGTTAAGACAAACGGTTAGAGAAAACAGATCTGGGCTTAGATCCTAGCTCTGCCACTTGCTGGTCGTGTAACCTTAAGTGAATCTTCTTCCTAGAAGCTCAGTTTCTGTATATGTAATTGAGGATATAGTGGGAGTCGTACCTTATCAGATAATCACATTCTGAAGTCAGCACAGAAGGTGAAAATCACATGTAGCCAAAAATCAGCTAGTTTGAAAATCCTTTGGCAAAGAGCCATTTCAGAAATCAACACACTGCCTTTCAGTAAGCTAAGCAGCACAGCCGGGTTTTTTTGTTTGAACATTAAATGAAAGAGTTGGCTTATGTTCGGGACCATGCTGTATGAAAGACACTTCATTCACACTCAGTGGAGAGAGAGGCTCAGGGAGCCAAGATTAACCTGGGGAGTAGCAAAGTCATAGGTGTCATTACCACAGACATGCTCACTCTGCAACAGACACACGGCGAATGGAACTGGCTGTGCTGTTTGAATTATGCTTTCTTTTTTTCCTTCTGGTCTTTGTATGTAGCAGAAGTTACAGATCAATGAAATGCAGTTCAACGCTAATGACACTCCACTTGGCTACCTGGAGGATTCAGTGAAATTATGAGCATCAGCACTGCGCCTGGCACCTTGTAGGCACTCAGTAAATGGGTACTCTTGGAGGTTTCCGATCCGAGTGAGGCCTGGCCATTCTTGGTAGTCTCAGGACTAAGGGATGCCACTGTCCATTTTCCCTTGGTCACTTCTGTGTGAAGTCACCCTGCTGTTGGCTCCTGCATTGTCCTCCCTCTCCTCACAATAGGCTGCTATCCATATTTCAATCTGAAAAAAAGGATTGAAAAGGGTTGTGGTAATATATGGTTCCTGGGGCTTTCTGATTTTTATTTGAAACTAACCTTTGGGATTTTCAAGTCTTTCCAGAAGAAAATACCTATTGTCTGAGGCTGGGCTTTAGGCCCGGTGGGACTGCTAATTGCCTATTTTGTTGTAGTGTCCTATTTATGCAGGAGCAGAAATGTCTCTACATGATTATTGACTGTCTTTCTCACTAGACTGTAATTTTTATGAAGGTAGGGACTGTCTGTCCTAGCTGCTGTTGGATTTGTAGCTCCCAGTACAGCGCAGGGTATATAGTGGGTATTCTATAAAGGGTGAATTAATCCTTCTGTGAGGAAGTGACAGGAATGTGTTTGGACTAGTGCACCAGTAAGGCTATAGTTAAAAAAGAAATTTCATGAAAGGTTAATTCTTTAATATAAATGACAGATCATCCATGTCCCATTAAGCTTTTGATGTACCAGATTTACCATTTTAATAAAAGGCAATAAAACTTTTTATGGCCTTGCTGTTTACCAGATACTGGGCTGGGCACTGTGGATGCAGAAATGAGAAAGATACAGTTCTGGCCCTAGTAGTGTAGTCTAAGAGGGCTGTCAGGTGTAGGAACAGGTAACTGTAGTAGTATAGGATAACACCTACATTAGAAGCATGTACCAACTGCTTTGGGAATATAGGATCGGGGAGATAATTCTTGGAGGGCAGGAATGGGGGCAGGACATGACAAGGGCCTGTCAAGGAACTCTTGTCAAAGGAGGTGACATTTTAAGCTGATAGCTGAAGGACGAGCAGGAAGTTGCCAGGTAGTTGTGAGTTGTGCTCTCAGCCTCCTCCTAAGTATACGGAGGTCTTTAGGACAAGCTCTTACTTTTTATCACCCTTGCCCTGCTTCCATTCAGTCTAGTCAGATGACCTAAAATGCTAGATAGCACCCTTCCTCCATTCTCAGTTTAGCTGTGTCATCCCCACTTGCAAGCAGCTAATAGCCTCCTTTGAGTGGGTATTTTTTTGTGTGTGTGTCATCTAGACTTGTTGGGAATGACACAAAGAGCTCATTTTCTCAGATAACCCAGCATGGGTGTTGTCAGGGAGGCTGTAATTTCCCTGGGGACATACAAAGATCCCTCTAATATAATGTAGAAAGTGGTAAGTGTCATAGAGAGAAGGAAATAAAGAGGAGAAAGGGATTCCTTCTGGCATGAGCAGGAAGGTCATTTATTCTTTTTTTATCTAGTGTGCACAGAAAGGGATTAATTGTAATCCTTGCTTCCTGACATGCCATCATTGTTAGTTGATCATTCATGACTTTACTGTTTATTGAGTGCTTCCTGTGTGTGCTGAGCACCGTGCTAGGTCCCTCAGGAAGCTAATGATCTAGTGGGTAAGATAATTACAATAAAGGAGTATCAGGGTTATGGAATGGAAAACATAAGATGCTATGGAACCTTCTGGCTGAGGACCGAATCTTGCTTCAGGATGCAGGGAAGACCTTGTGGAAAAAGTGCAGTTTAAGCGGAAACCTAGCCGGGTGAAGAAAGGGAGGAGACCACAGCATGGGGGAAGGTTCGGCGGCATGGTGTAGGCTCTGCAAGCTGTGCTGCTGGATCACCGGGACTGGTGGAGCACGGTAAAGAAGTGAGGTTGGAGACTTGGGCAAGGTTTGTATCTTCTCCTGAGGGAAATGGGAGACGACTGAAAGGTGTTTAGCAGGGAAGCGACATAGTCAGGTTTTGATCTAGTCTGGTTATTGTGCAAAGAATGGAGCAGGGGCTGGCTGAGGGGAGCAGAGGCAGGACATGTGTTAGGAAGCTGATCAAGTGAAAGATAAGATGATTCTCAGGACTGACATGGTGGCCTTGGGGATGGAAATGCCAAGTGGACACAGCTTGGTGATGAATTGGATGTAGGGGATCTTGGAGAAGGAGGATGACTAGGCCCCTGGTGTGGGCACTTGATGGGAGGTTGTACCTTTCCTGAATGGGGAGCTTCAGAAGGCAGACAGGTTTGCAGGAGAAAATGATGAGTTCAGCTTTTGACCCATTGAGTTTGGGGTGCCTAAGGGATAGTCAAGTGGAAGTGTCATGAAAGGGTTTGGATTTTGGGGTCTGGAGGTCTGGAGACAGGTCCTGGCTGGGGTTTTGGGAGTCATGTTAAGAGGTGGTGAACAATGCCAGGTGGGTGAAATGACAAAGAGGGTGTGTAGAGTGAAAGGGAGATTTTGCAAGGAGAGCATCCTTAGAGGATGTCAACCAAGCTTTCAGGCTTAGACAAAAAAGGCCTTATGGAGGGGGGTAACGTTTGGAACACAACTTGAGGGAAGGTTAGACTTTGGATACATGTAGGAGGGAGGAAGGCCACACTGGGGCCAGATCATGGAGGGCTGGGATGCTGGGCTAAGGTGTTGAGGCATGTCCCAGAGGACTTAATACTGTGTTGTCTTCCTCCAAAGTGTGCTGGCTGCTGGCTTTGGTGCCACTTTGTGGTCTCACTTCCTGCCTGTGGAAAAGAGGCATCTTTTAGCACCCCTGCCCTGTGCACAGAGAGTGGAAGGTGTGGGAAAAGTGAGGAAAGTGAGGACTCTGGGTCCTCTGCTCAACTCTGTCCTATGTCTTTCTGTCTTCAGAGCTGTGGGGAGCAGTCTCTCTCCGAGGAGACCCCTGAAGGACTCACCGTAGATGCAGGAAGCTGTTGGATGAGGATAGCCCAGCTGATGTGAAGCATCCAGACTAGACCATGGCGGTGGCCCTGGAATCCCAGGCCCAGGCCTCTCCCCCACCAGAGGCTGAAGAAGTCCTGATTGTGAAACTGGAGGAGGACTCTTGCGGTTCAGCATCCAAACCCTGGGAGAAGGGCCACGAGTCTGTCTCTGGCCCTGAGGCCTCCCGCCAGCGCTTTAGGCAGTTCCAGTACAGGGATGCAGCTGGACCCCACGAGGCCTTCAGCCAGCTCTGGGCTCTCTGCTGTCATTGGCTGAGGCCAGAGATCCGCCTCAAAGAGCAGATCCTGGAGCTGCTGGTGCTAGAGCAATTCCTGACTATCTTACCCAGGGATGTCCAGACCTGGGTGCAGGCGCGCCACCCTGAGAGCGGTGAGGAGGCGGTGGCCCTGGTGGAGGATTGGCACCGGGAGGCGCAGGCTGCAGGACAGCGGGTGAGGCAAATGGTCTCTTCTCCAAGGGGGGGCGGGGGTTGGGCAAGGCAGTGGGGCTGTGACTAGGTTAATAAGTGCCCAAATCACAGTAATAATAGCAATAATTATTGAGCAATTGACATTTACTGACCACTACTATATACCAGGCTCTGTTCTAAGTGCTTTACATGTATTACTCATTTAATCCTGTCAACAGTTTAATAAGATAAGTACTGTATTCCTGATTTTACCAATGAAGAAACAGAGGCAGAGAAAAGATGGATAATTTGTTCAAGGTCATACAGCTTCCAGATGGTAGAGTCAGGATTTGAACTTGGGCATTCTGACTCTAAAGCCTGCATGTCTAATCACTACTCCAAACTGCCTTCCAGGACCATACTCATAGTATAGTTAATTTATATTGTGTTTTATACTTAACAAAATCTTATGTGATCTCTTTGGATGCTTATGGCAGTTATGTAGGTAGACAGAAATAGTAGTTATTATCCCCATTTTATAGATTAAACTGAGGCCCCAAAAGTCAAGTGGCTCACAAAGGTCACTC
>RJWJ010046540.1:0-11300 GCA_004363605.1 Indri indri | reverse complement strand
TCCCTCCTTGCGCGTCATGCAGAGCCTGTGTACTCAGAATTTTCTGCAAACTTGAGAGGAGGTTCCTCCAAGCGCCTCTGGGGACTGCGGACCCGGCGCAAGGACAGTACTAGGGGCTTCTCCTCCATAGCGGTGATCCAGGCATAGCTGACTTTTAGGGTTCCCTGCTCTGTTGCTGTTTCACATCTATGCACCATGTGCAAACCCCTACATTTTATATGTTTTAAAGTGCTAGAGAAATGAGGGAAATGCAGAAGCCAGGTTAATGAAATGTGGTTCTCCGCTGAACTCTGTCAAAATCTCCTCTGTGTGAGGACTAGATGTGTTCAATACAACTCTAACCCAAAGACTCAGAGGGTAAAATCAAACTTCGCCCAGAAATGACAGAATGTGCTCAGGGTCTGGGCCTCCGCGAAGCAGCCGAAGCATGGCTGGGAGAAAGCCACAGGTCCCCAAACCGCTAAAGCCAAACCCTGCGAGGAACAAGTGGTTTTCTCCTTCTCACGCTCCTGGAGCAGAAATGAAAAAAACGAAAGGCTGCATGCAGCTAGTAACATTCCTCTCGTCCTTATCCCGCCTCTCATCCTTTCGACAGTTCCCTCCCGTCTTTCCCAGCTCCCCTAAGATATCAGAAAAATAGTTTCCTGGCAGCCGCCACCCACACCCATACCCACACCCACCCGCAACCACACACACTATTCCTCCATCCTGGCCAAGGCCCCCACCTAGTGGTTTAAGCTGGCTGGCTTTGCTTCCCCTGCCTGTGGTTTCTAAGAGAGCTCTGCAGTTTGAAAAATAATGAAATCTAGCTAGGTAGATGCGGTTGCGAGGGAGTAGGTGGATGGGTTGGGAGGATGAGGAGGACCCTTTAAAATGTGGCAAAAGTGAGGCTTAACATTGCAGAAGTGCTAGGGGCTAGGATTGGAAGAGAGAAAAGAGAAGGCTGTGCTTTTATCCTCAGGGTGCCTGCTGTAGCCCAGACCACATCTAGAGGATGTCCTTGGAGAGCTGCCTCTTTAGTTAAAGGAATACCCTCACTGTCAATGCATGGATGTGTATTATTTTCTTTATAACACTTAACACTATAGACAAATACACAGTATTAATTATTTACTTGTTCATGTGGTTACTGTCTGTCTGTCTGTCTTTTCTAGAATATAAACTGCTGGAAAACTGTATCTGGGTCTACCCCATTTAGCCTCCATACCCCTGGTGCCTAGAAAAATACCCACCATAGAGCAGGCACTTTATCTTTTTGCTGGCCTGCCTGCCTGGTTTAGAGAACTAAGAATCAAGGGAACCTGGGTTTGGGCTTGCTTACCTTGGGTAAAAATCTATTTTTTCAAAGGATGTGGATTACTTTTCTTCCGAAGCTGTGTGGATGGATCAGATAATCTCTGGCTCTGAGACTGAATGATTCTCTTTAAGATACACTTGTGCTTAATCTGATAAATTCAATTGCAATGTAGTTTTTATTAGATAATTTCTAATTATTAGTGCCAAACACTGATCTAAGCTCTAGGAATTGGTAGTGGGGTTTACTTAGTCCTTGGGGCTGAAAATACATTGTCCTTTCCTGGTGCTTTATTTTTAAACTTTCTCATTTGTAGTTCTAGCCTACATTTGTTTCTGTTAGGGTTGGAGGACTGAGGATTGGGGATCTGCTCAGGGTCATGGGACCTAACTATCACTTGCTGGTGCCTGGTGTATTTGTTGAGGGCAAAAGTGACACACTGATTATGCTGACTCCAGTGTCCATTTTTTCTTGAAGTGTGATGACCTCCTTTCTAGGTAGGCTCTTAGAAGGGACGTGCTTACTGGGAACTGTTTTCCAGAGGCGCTGGAGTAGGAGGGTGGGGCAGAGGGTTTAATTTCACATACATTTGGCTTCTGTTTGTGTTACTTTCCCATTTTTGCAGACAGCTTTTTCTTTCTTTTTCCCTGTTGACTCACATTGAAAGGGGAGGGATCGAATGAAAAACACAAATTTCTAAAACTAGACGAAAAATTATTTTTTATTGTACCAAAAGTTAAGGATGACTTGAAGCATGAAGCTCGATGTACAAAATGCACATATTGGCCCTTTCCTTCCACTGCGATATTACCGGTGCCTCTTCTAACCTGGGTGTGGCCCTCAGGACTAGATAAGATTCCAGAGTGGAGAGGTCAGAGATTGGGTCTCGCTCCACCTAGCACTGGCGTCCTGGGCGGGTGGAGGGTGGGGGAGGTGGGAGCCTTATACGTGACGCAGGGACTAAGCCTGTGATCGTGGCTAAGGGCGTGGGTCTCACTTGCGGAACGCGCAGCAAGCCCCGAAGCCCGCAGAGGCAAGAAGAGCACTCCCTCATCTCCATTCCTGGTCAGAACTGCGGCTCCGCGTTGTCAGGGTCGCGAAGGGGGCCGAGGGTGGCAAGTGGGGAGAGAGGGCGGTAGGACCCGGCGGGAGCTTTCTCGGCCAGGGAGGGAACAGGGAGGGTGGAAAGGAGGGAGGGAAAGAGAAAAAGGGAAGGTGATGGGGAGCAGACGTCCGCACTGGCCGCGCCGCACGAGTTGCACGGCTCGGGCAGACTGGACCTGGACTCTATATAAGGAGCCCATCCGCCCCGCAGCTCACACGTTTCTATCGGACTGGCGCATGCCGCGTCCCTCGAGCTCCCCCAGACACCTGCCCTTTCCCCGTGTGCCGCACCAGGTCGTCCAGACCTGCGCGCCCAGTAGCATGGCTCTAAGAGGTGTTTGTGGGACCAGGGTGGCGGTGGCGGTGGCGGCGGCGCGGCGCGAGCAGCCGCAGCTCCAGCCCCCTCGTCCCCACTCTCGTGGCCTCGTCTCCGTGGGGCAGCTCGCCCTAGTAGCCAGCGCGTGAAAAGAGAGGGAGGGCAAAGCTCGAGCGCGAGGCACGGCGCAGCGCGGCTCCCAGACTTCACCCCACCCAGCTCTGGCGGCAGCAACTGCCTCAGGAAAGTGCCCCAGCTTGGGGCGAGGGGCGGGAATGCAAGACCAGGACTCTTCGCTTTGGGACCGACAGCTAAGAAACTCCTGCGGCCAGAGTCTGCAGATCCAGGAGCGCCCGGGTTAGGAGACGCTCAGCCCCCGAGCAACCGGGGTAAGAGACCCCGCTTGGCCGAAGCCCTCTCCTCAAGCAGTATTTCACCCTCCTCCACTAGACACCTCCACGGAGCCGGAGGGAGGCTCTGTGGGCCAGTTCTTAGGAACCCAGGACTAAGACGGGGCGTGGAGAGGAGCTACCAGAGACGCGGCAGCAGCGCCAGGCGCGCTGGAAGTGCAGGGACGCGCTTGGCTGCTTTGGCTGCCGCACCCTTGACCTCTAGTTTTAGCTGGGAACTTAGGCGGAGGAGTAATTGTGGAAGCAAAAGAACTGACTAGCAACGGGGGACAAACCTATGATCTCCAGGGTCCTTCCGCCCTCTCCCTCGTCCGCTCCATGCCTAAGAGCTGCGCTCCGAAGCCGGGGCGAGGAAAGCCATGGAGGAACCGGGTGTTCAGTGCGCCCCGCCGCCGCCCGCGGGCTCCCTGACCGGGGTTCCTCAAGCAAACTTCTCCTCTGCTCCCTCCCACAACTGCAGCGCCGAGGGCTACATTTACCAGGACTTCATCGCCCTGCCCTGGAAAGTACTGCTGGTTATACTGCTGGCGCTCATCACCTTGGCCACCACGCTCTCCAATGCCTTTGTGATCGCCACAGTGTACCGGACCCGGAAACTGCACACACCGGCTAACTACCTGATCGCCTCCCTGGCGGTCACCGACCTGCTCGTGTCTATACTGGTGATGCCCATCAGCACCATGTACACAGTCACCGGCCGCTGGACACTGGGCCAGGTGGTCTGTGATTTCTGGCTGTCGTCGGACATCACCTGTTGCACTGCTTCCATTCTGCACCTCTGTGTAATCGCCCTGGACCGCTACTGGGCCATCACGGACGCGGTGGAATACTCAGCTAAAAGGACTCCCAAGAGGGCGGCGGTCATGATCGCGCTGGTGTGGGTCTTCTCCATCTCTATCTCGCTGCCGCCCTTCTTCTGGCGCCAGGCCAAAGCCGAGGAGGAAGTGTCGGACTGCGTGGTGAATACCGACCACATCCTCTACACCGTCTACTCCACGGTGGGCGCTTTCTACTTCCCCACCCTGCTCCTCATCGCCCTCTACGGCCGCATCTATGTGGAAGCCCGCTCCCGGATTTTGAAACAGACGCCCAGCAGAACAGGCAAGCGCCTGACCCGAGCCCAGCTGATAACCGACTCCCCCGGGTCCACGTCCTCAGTCACCTCTGTTAACTCGCGGGCTCCCGACGTGCCCAGCGAATCTGGGTCTCCTGTGTACGTGAACCAAGTCAAGGTGCGAGTCTCCGACGCCCTGCTGGAAAAGAAGAAACTCATGGCCGCTAGGGAGCGCAAAGCCACCAAGACCCTGGGGATCATTTTGGGAGCATTTATTGTGTGTTGGCTGCCCTTCTTCATTATCTCCCTGGCGATGCCAATCTGCAAGGATGCCTGCTGGTTCCACCTGGCCATTTTTGACTTCTTTACGTGGTTGGGCTATCTCAACTCCCTCATCAACCCCATCATCTATACCATGTTCAATGAGGACTTTAAACAAGCGTTCCATAAACTGATACGCTTTAAGTGCACAAGTTGACTTGCCAATTGCAGTGGGGTTGCCTAAGTGACCTTTGGGGACCAAGTTGGGTCTGGTTCCACAGGTAGGTCGAATCTTCTTTAGTGATTACCGGGTAAGAGCTAGGCTCTCTCTCCTGGGCAAGGGCAATGCATCCTGAGAAGCCAGGATAGTTTTGAGAGAGCGCTCTGAAAAGGAGAACTGTTCAAACTAAATGTAGAGCTTCCCTGCTGAGGAGGAGGCTCACTTCCTCCCCTCAAACCTTGGGCTCCGCACTGACCCTGCAGCAGCCAATCACAAAGAGGGTTGCAACTTTTTAAAATTGATGCTGGAAAGGGAATCCCTGCCCTGCTTTGGTATCATGGATGATGCCCTCTAGAACCAGTGTACTTGTAGTTGTTGTCTGAAGCCTGTCTGAGACAGATCTACATACAGCCTGGCAGTACTTGAACTAGACGCTTAATACCCTGTGTTCCAGCTTAATTTAAGAACAATTACTTTGACATCCTTCAGTCTTCAGTTTTCTTTATTTAAACTTGGTTGGAGAAACTTTGGATTTGGTGCTTCAAACCCTATGTGTGGCTTGGATGACACAGAGAAGCCTTGAAGAGTTAACAGAAAAATTCAGATGTTAAGATTCTATTTTTATTATAATTGCAACTATATGGGTGTGGGGGTATGGGAATGGGAGATGGGGATCATTAAACTGAGAATCAATAACTATTTATTGTTTTCTGCAGATTTGTAATTTTTAAATTTCTGTTTAGCAATCATCAAACCACAACTCTAACAACTCGAACAAAACATTATGTGTACTAGTGCCAAAGTCTGCAGATTGCATTATTATTTTCTCCTACTTTCATGTATCTGTCATTTAAATTACACATCTAAATCCCCATAAATGGAGGGTATGATGGGTGACTCAGCCCGAACTGCTGCTATATTTCTTACTAATGCAATGGGTGAAACCAATTAGTATTAGATAGACACTGTTCCTTAACAAGCAAAGTATCTTTATTCCTTATCCAACTCAGTGAGATGTGAAGGAGACTGATGAAATAGGAATGGTTCTTAGACAATTAAGGAATGGGGGGCAATAGGAGGATGTATATTTTGACTTGTAAAAAAAAATCTTAAAATGCATGAGAATTTTTTCTGATAGTCATTTGCACTCTCCTTCTCATCTGTGATTCCTTTGTGTGCCAACATATAAAGTAAGGAAGAGAACTAGCTCCCTTCTCCAGAAATCTTCAAAATGTATTAAGGGCCCTAAAAACCACATTAAAGAAAAACTAGACTTATTTCTTTTCCCTTGCTATTGAAGTTTGGGCAGGAACAAATGACTAGAAAATGACAAGCAAGAACTTTAGAAAAGCTTAGAGAAGCTAAAATTGAGTCTGTTTTCTTTGTAACTCATAAAACCAACCTCAGACTTAAACAGTTTATCAGGAAGCAGGCAAAACTTTGAACCTTGTAAAATTTGTCACTGACCTGACATCTCAATGAATATAATATCTAGAATACTTTAAATTTATCTGTCTTTTCAAATGTCAACAATACTTAGTTGATATCTCAGATTCACTCTGTGAATACTGGGTAAAATCATACACTAAAATATTTTAAAAAATTATCTTAATAAAAAGAACTACCCCTAAAAGATTAGTAGCACAGAAAAAAAAATATGTATGGGCAGCATTTAATATGCCAAAGAAGATTCACATTCCTTTCTTCAGAGGGTTTTCTGCAGTTGATGCCTTTTGTCTGCAGAAGCAAGTTATCTTTGTAAAATGGATTCACTCCCTGCTTGAAACTCCCCAGTCCAGACTGTCAGACAATAGATGTATTGAGCTGAAGTACACTGCATGCCTACTGTGCAGACCTTCACTCTGGGGTAATGACTCTTGAAAATATACTGTTGAAAGGTTCTCATGTAAGATACGTGAAAAAGGGAATTTTGATCAACATTTACACCTCTCACTGGAGAGAGATAAAATTTTAGGCATTAGATAAGCCTATACTTATGCTGGATCCCCAAATTTCTTTTTTCGCTTTTTGTGGTATTTCTCCTATGGAGGAATGTGCACAGAGCACGGTATTTGTTTTTTTGTTATTAATATGTTGTTTTTCTATTTATACAACTGTGTTTTCTTTGGGCCTAAGAGGCAATTAAGTCAACTTATAAAAGCCTTAGGGGGAAAAATTAATTGAAACAAATAGCCACTTACAAATGATTTCTTTACAGGGCACCTACAATGATTGTGTCCTCATATTAATAAAACACAATCAATGTAGTCAAATGCGTTGTTTGCTATTTTGTAGATTACCCACCTAAACTATTGCTTGACTATTTGGCTGTATTAACTGGATTTGGGGCATATTGTGTGAAGTAGAAGCTTGCAAAACCCTTGTAGTTATAAGAGATCTAGAATCATCATCTAGCATTGCAACTGATTATGCAAAATGTATAATTCATCCCAGGGGTATGTACTTAAGACTGTTAAGCTCCTTTTCAGTTACTGCTGCCTATAGCGTAGTTTATTTCATAAACTAGACACATGGCTTTTTTGCAGAACATAAAATGGGAGATGGAAATGTTTAACTTACATAGAAATGAAAATATATTTTCATTGGCTGTGCTAACAAATAACATTTTCCATATTGTTTAATTGCACAAATTTTCACAAAAATATATGAATGTATACTCATTCAATAATACTAATATTGTCTTGTGTTTCTAGGACTTGTAGAGTTTCCTTTTTAAAAATGGCCACTGCACTCATGAATGTTTCTTGAGTTCAACAAATTTTCTACAGAATGATATCCTTCACTTTTCCTCTCTATGATCTTAGTTTTGTCTTTTTAAACCAGGAAACCCTGAGAGGACTATAATTCACTCAAGCAGTAAAATCTCAGATTATGTGTATTTGATGAAGTTGCTGTGACTGAAAATTGCCTTTGGTATCCCAGCTTTCAGCAAATGTATAATTTGGAAATGAAATTTAGGAAAATAATGAAATAAAAGTCCATTTGTGTTCTAAAAAGCATTGGGAGTAGTTCTGTTATTATGGAAAGACTGGTTCATTGGATTCCGGGGTTGTGCTTAGGAGTTTGAGCCTTCATGAGAGAGTGACTGACAGTAAATGATACATGGCAGACTGAGGTGTACTGCCTTAATTCGGGGGACTCAGTTTATATCTGTAGAGAAAATTTAAAATGAGCGAAATGGATTGTGTTCTCACATTCTGCAAAGAGAGTAAGTCAGATTCACTATCACAAGAGTTTTCCAAATCAGCATTTTTAGAGGCAGCATTTAGTTTGTAGGCCAGGCAGTATGATTCTAAGGTACTGCATGATGCTTAAAGCACAAAAGGAGAAACTGGGTTAGAAGTGGACTTGAGGAAAACCTGAGAGTAGAATGACTTATCCGAAGACCAGTGAGGTAGGCAGATTTTGGAGTCAGAAAGTTCTAGGTTTGAATCACAAATAAAGCCTTTTAGAGCTGTGTAGTTCTTCTCAAATACCCTCTACTTACAAGTTGCTGCAAAGGCTTAGCACCTATACATTTTAAGCACTTATCAAGATGCCTGACACTTTTTTGGCTCTGTGCAGATGGTACCTCCTCTTAGCCATTATTTCCCATTGCCTCTTTTGTGGATGCAGGATATCCGTAGCATAGAAAAACAGGACTACTTGGGAGAGTTTGCACTGGCGAAGACCAAACTAGCCTGAATGAGAGAAACTTGGCTAAACTAGAAGTAAACTAGAAGTGAGGTCTGCAGCCTTTTACAATTAACCCTCTAGGCTGGTGACACACGGCCCAAAGGACAAAAGAGAGCATAAGGGATGGTTTGCAGTGGCTCTACTGGTCAAGAAGTTGCTAAATATTTAGTTTCCTCTAGCATTCTCTAATTCACTTTAAACCCTCTTCCACCTCCTCTTCCTTGTCTAGAGATTTCCAGCTGTCTTTCCAGAGTCCAGTGTCCCTGGCCCTATCCACATCTCTTCTCAGCACTTCATTTTGCACTTCCCTGCTTTTTTCTTACCCGTATAAAAGCCGTGATAACCAACGATGATGTCTGTGGTTCTCATTTTAGCTATGAAGGCTGCTTATGTAGCTGAATGTTCTTACATTATATAAGAGGAAATTGTTGACACAAATGAATGTGTAATTGGTGGGGACAAAAGCTTTCAATTGAGGCACCTAATAGAGTTTTCAGAAGAGAAGAGTTTAGCAGGGGAAGGATGTCGGAAGTGAAGTTTCTGCACCTCTCATCAAAACCCACCCTGGAACAGTCCACCAGGGGGCAGAGTGCCCCTGATTTGTTTAGCACATGCAGGCGCTCACCATTTAGGATCTCTAAATCCCTCTTCCTGTACGTTTTGCAAGTAGTGTTAACTCCTGTAGGCTCAGTTAAAACAAAAATCCATGAGCCAAGGAAGAGGGGGTTTATCATTGATTTTAAATAGCAGATTTTTCAGGACTTGCAAATTCAGGCAGAGGATCCCTAAAGCAAACCTAAAGTTTTTCTTTCTATATGCAAACTCAGTTATTTTCTTATTCAGCTCTTGTCCTGGAATAATGCTAAAATCTTAGTATTTTAAAACATTGTGATCCTTTATTAATGTGGCACTGAATGAAATGAGAGGTTAGAAGACAAAGCATTTATTTCAAAATAAAGAGAACTAATTATTTACTGAAGCATTTTTCACCATGAGTTTTCTCATCATCATGTTTTTCTTTTCAAATTTTTTTTATTGGTTTGAGGTTGATATATCCATAGTTCAAAGGTAGAACACCTGCCATTCACCACTGAAAGAGGCGACTGCTTTTTTTGTACAGAAGTAAGGTATACTTATATGTCAGTTTTCCCCAGAAGGCAGACCTTCAAGTCTGTGTAATTTTGACAGTTATTTTTTAAAAATAGGCATATAGAAATGTGAGTACAATCTTATGTACCAAAATAATATACTTCTCTATCAGAAAATGGATCACACAAAATGAGAAAACAAATTAGGTTATATAATTGCCATTCTTCCATAGCGTAACTGTTACCCTCTAGCATTTTTATTGTCCCCAATGAGTAGTTTTCTTTGTGCCATTTCATACATCTGTCAGTTAGATCAGACTTTCAAAATGAACATTTACATTTTAGGATTATACTAGGATTTTCAGTGCTTTGTAAGAGAGAGACAGTCCCTGGAGTTGGGCCAGCTGACAGAGTGACTTAACACTATTCCAAGTATAATTTGTAAAGGAAAATGACTATTTCTTTTGAATTATTTGTACACATCTCAAAAGATCAGAGAAATCCTTTTCAAAACTACTAACTGAAAATCCATACAAGAATGGTCTTATAATATTTCCTGTACCAAAAGTGAACAGATGGTGATGAAGAGATCCATTTATGGTAAATGCTTTAAAAATCTACACATGGCTCGCTTAAATGTTGCAGGAATGGATGACTCACATCCTCCCTGATTCTGTGGTAACATTCCACCCATTGGCCTTTGACTGGTCATCCTATGTTGGGATAACCAGATTTCAGGATATCTCGTGCTCACAAGTGTGGTGACCATATCTGGTGATGGTTCAGCAGTGATAGAGCAGTCTGCAAGGATAAGTTACTTGTCTAAGAGCTGTGCCAAGAGTACTTTTGTAAATACTCTTGCTTGTCTCTTCTAAGCCCATTTGCTAAATCCAGTTGGTGATAGTGTGTGTAGACATGCAGCTCCTCCTGTGATTCATAGATCCATTTTTGCTCATTGATAATCTCAAAGTGTTCAGCACTGAGCTGATCTACTTTTGTGGAGAAGCGGTTTTATGGTTCTTCATCTTTCCATCTTGGTCTTGCCTAGCCTTGAGTCCACCCTTTTTGTCCTGCCTTTCTAAGCTTTCCCACAGAGTGTAATGTTGGGGTAACCACACAATGAGAAGTTTGGAACCAGTTACTGGCATGAAGGCCCGCAACACATTGGTGGGTATAACATGCAAGAAAAATTCTTCAAAGTCAGAAAGATCTGACTTTAAATCCATGATTTGCTATCATGAGCTAGTTACTCTAAAATATGACAATACACACCTCTATGTTTGCAGGTAAAAATTAAATGAGATAATGTAATTGTTTTCAACCTTGGTTGCACATCTGATTTATCAGGGGAGCTTTAAAAAAGCCTTTGCTCAAACCCTGTGTCAGACTAATTAAATTATATTATCTGGAGTAGGGCCTAATATTCTTCTTTTAAGACTTTTTTCCAGGTAATTCTAATGTGTGCCCAAGGTAAAATCTACTGAAATATGTATGTAAAGCTTTTACTATAATATACATAGGATCTGTGGGTGTGAAAGGAGTCCTTAAAAGAAATGGGAATTCAGGTGGTTTTAGTTTTTTATGGTGGTACTTCTTGAAATTTATGGTGGGCATATGAATCGCCTTGGGAGTTGGTTAAAATGCAGATTCTGATTCAGTAGGTCTTTAGTGGGGCCAGAGATTCTACATTCCTAATAGGCTCTCAGGCGATGCTGATGATGCTGGTCCATGGATCACACTTTAAGAAATAAGAATCTACAGGAAAACATAACTTAGTTACAGAGCATTGCTCATTTCTTAAGGAGATACATACATATATGTATACTTATTTAATTCAATATGAAATGTCTGATTTTG
>RJWJ010046539.1:0-11323 GCA_004363605.1 Indri indri | reverse complement strand
TTAATTTTATTATTATTATTATTATTTATATAAAATAATACCCTCTCTGGAAGAATAACTCTTAAATGTCATTCAAAGAAGTTTTGTATTTTCCAAAGCATTTTTCTGTCTTTTATCTCCTTTGATACTCTGAAAAACACTGTGGGAAGATTTGATTGATATTTGACAAATTTGACAAATGCAACAGTCCCCAACCTTTGTGGCACCAGGGACTGGTTTCACGGAAGACAATTTTTCCACGCACTGTGGGTTGAGGGTATGGTTTTGGGATGATTCAAATGCATCACATTTATTGTGCACTTTATTTCTATTATTATTACATTGCAATATATAATGAAATAATTATACAAGTCACCATAATGCAACCTCTCTGCTAATGATAATCTGTATTTGAAGCCATTCCCCAGTGCTAACATCACTGCCTCAGCTCTACTTCAGATTATCAGGCATTAGATTCTCATAAGCAATGGGCAACCCAGATCTGTTGCATGTGCAGTTTACAGTAGGGTCCAAGCTCCTATGTGAATCTAATGCCCTTGCTGATCTGATAGGAGAGGGAGCTCAGGCAGTGATGCGAGAGATGGGGAGTGGCTGTACATACAGATGAAGCTTCTGAAGCTTCGCTGACTTGCCCGCTGCTCATCTCCTGTTGTGCGGCCCAACTCCTAGCAGGCCACTGACGGGAAATGGATACTACAGAACGAAAGCACAGAAACATTGAGTGACTTTAGCAGGGTCACACAGCAAGTTTAGGCCAGACAGAGCAGATCTAGCCTGTTTTTCTTGGTCACATTGTCATTTGGCTATGCATATTTTAAATGGGGTATTTGTGTAAACCACCTCCCCACCTTCACCATTGTTCAAATTAACTCTGTGATTTACAATGTTGGGCCCAGGTTGGTGGTGGTCCCTTGGAGGGAGGGAGGGAGGGAGGGAGGAAGAAAGGAAGGAAGGAAGGGAGGGAAGAAGGAAAAGAAGGTAGTACCATGTGGCTGCGTCCCAAAGCCAGCAATAGTATGCCTCAGGCCAGTAGAGCATCCAGAATCACAAACTCTGTGATTGGCCTCTGTGAATGGCTTTGTGCTTTTATCTATGTTGCCAGGATGTTACTGTCTCAATAATTTTGTATTGTACAATTCAATCAAAGGTCTTAAATTTTAATATGCATACCCTTGACCCAGCAATTTGATTTCTAGAAATTTACCTTAAGGAAATAATATAGATAATGAGTTAAAGATATATGCACCAAAAAATCATATCAACAAGAATGCTGATGATAACAAACAATTAGAAGTTGCCTAATGTTACAGGGAATTGATTGAATGAATTATGATCAGTCTATACGATGGAATATTGTACAGCTTGTTGAAATGGTTATATAGAAAGCGGTCTATCCACAGGGAAAGATCTCCAAAATATTTTGTAAAATAAAAAAATACCATTAATAATACAATATATTTAGGATATATAAAGTTTGCAAAGTTATGCACCAGTACATTAATGATCCAAATGTCTGGGTGATAAAATCACAGGTGATTTAATTTTTTTCAAATAGTTTTTTGAATTCTTCATTGTTTATAATGCACTTTCATTTCCTTATAATCATGGAAGAGGGCAAGAAGGAGGCAGGGTAATTTTTATTTTACTTTTTACCTTTTTTTGAGCAGCTACGTGGTGTTTTTCCAAGTTCAAAATGTTTTTAATAGAAGTGGTGTGAAAAAAGATATCCGATATTCTTAAGTTGTTTAAGAAATGGACTATTTAATGGACATCTGTCTAGGCAAGGATCTATTTGCTTTGTTCTGTTCATTAGATCTGGGGTGGAGACATTCATGCTGTGTACAGATCACCCAACATAAGTGCCACATTATGGTAACGTAGCTGCTTGTATACAAAGACATTACCCAGCAAAATTTTGAAATGCCTTTTCCCCTGACATGACTAATGTTATTGCTGTTAATTAAGTGGCTTGTTTGGAGTAGAATAATTGTGACATATTTTCAGTGCATACTTATCTTTGAAGAGGAATGAGTTCTCATAGTAATAGTACATATTTATAGAATACATAGTACATACAACAAATTAGAGGGTGAAATACTGTATTCAAAGTGCTATTTTCATCTGTAATAACACAGTTTCAACCCCCTGGAAGATATTTATAACTGAAGCGCTCCTTCTGGAAATGTGGATTTAAGAGATTAGCATCAAGGTAATCCTGGAGACAGATTACAAACAGGACATAGGTTTGGAGAAAGCCATTCACAAATTCTCTCAGGAGTTGAAAACAATAGCAGTGAGTGGTTTGATAATCTAGTGTTTTAAAGTTAGTGTTTTTAAAAGCCATATTTAATGGTCTGATATAGGAGTGGAGAATGGCCTCAAAGCTTGAACTAATTTCCTGACTGCTATTGAGAATCAAGTTTATTATAATAATATTTCTATACTTACTTTGTTGATGAAGGAAATTAATTTATCCAAAAGAAACATCTCTAAGGTGAAGGGGAATTGTACTCAGCAGGAATGGCAAGTCTTCATCTAAAGGGTCAGCTCGAATCAATTAAACAATGTGCTGAGAAGGCTCTTGAGGCAGACTCCTTTCTCCATGGGAAAACAGATCGTGGTTGATTCATGGTATCTGTTATAGTTAGATGTGGGAGAGCAACAATACCCATCTGGCACATTCACCAACTCAGACAAAGGAAACTCATTTATTAAATAATATCTAAATGGGGATAGAGGGCTTTATGATATGTTATTATGACTTTTTGATTTTTACAGGCATAAGCCATTGGTTTCATTGGCCTAATCTTCTCTCTAACTCTCATTTATGAAACTATGTGTAATTTCTTATAGCCTTGGGTAAATCAGGGTCAGCTTGAGGCTGGGGTTGAGACTTTGGATTCTGTGTTCATGTTCTCTTGAGGTGTCTTTCACAAGCGCTCTGACTTGGAATCCTTGTGGGCTGAATGTAGCAATGGAACTTATTTCTCATCTAAATCTCAAAATACCCTTGGAAGGTTGAGATGGACTCTGCATCATAATGACAGAGAAATGGAAGCCTGGAGAGTTGAATATCATGTCACAGAGCTGTCATCATAGAATCCAGATGTAAGCCCACACCTTTTCCCCATCCTGCATTCAGACACCGGTGGGAGAGAAGGTCAAACAAGTGTCCCCAATGTATACATGGCAGTGATGCTTTGTCCTTTTATGTGACTCTCAAAGTTGAAGCACTTTCATTAAGTGCTGGGAAGAATTTTATGTACTAACTAGAGTATGGGGTGTGTGTATGCGTGTGTGTGGTTGCACAAATGCACTCCAATATTTGAATAGAGAGGGGTGAGAAGAAAAATATAGCAAGTAAGTGGAGCTATTACCCTGGTAGTAAAACTACGTAAAATGTACATGCATTTGATATATCCCCATAGGCTTTTTCACAAAAGAACAGGATTTCTGACTCTATTTAAAACCCGTCCAGAAGATATTTATTATTAGTAATTTCTTAAATAGACAGTAAAGGACAGACTGATATGTTAGTATATAATTTAAAGCGCTTCTGGAAAAATTATTGTATTTTCTATAGGATAGAAAAATAATGTAACCACATACCTTTCACACACTAGCTGCTCAAAAAATTGCCTATTTTTTTTTAACTATATGCTTTTGCTGTACTATGCAAAGGGTATCACTTTGCAAAAATATTTGCTTTTATTGGGATGCAAATGCCACTTTTTGCAAAGAAAATCAAATACTAAATGCATGCAGAATGCTGATTAGTTAATATATTCTCATGGTTTTATAAAGCAAATAGTCATCTAAAATACATCCTATTATGAAAAAAATACAGATGTAAAAATCTCTCTATTTTCTACTGAGTACAAATTGCAGCTGGTATGGTTTGCCACAATTAGCAAACCCCGGGTCTTTCTCTCCCTCTACTGGGGTGCCTTCCCCAACTTCTCTACAGATTGAGGTAACCCCCTCCCCATTCTGGACTCTCCTTTCACATCTTTCTATTATGGAACTTCAGCACTATATCAGAACATTTCCTGACTGTCTGCCCCACATGGCTGTGAGTTCTTTGAAAGCAGACACTATTTCTTGGTCATCTTTTTTTTTTTTTCTTTGCTTACGAAAAACACACATATGAAAATTTACTTATTCTATAATAGATACATAATCATTATTTGTCACATGTGTGAAAGAGATGGAGGATCTTTGCTCTATTTGGGGACCCCAGAAAGCTCTGCCCATAGTCTGATCTAGCCTGTAACAGAGGGGATTTCTGGCTTGGGAGTCTGGGGTGTGGATGTTAATTGCAGCACATTAATGCTGTTGGAAAGTTACCGTCAGAACATCTTACTTGTTCTGGGTCAGTAGCCCAGAGGATGGCTATGCCATAGTCTAATAAATCATATACAACCATCATGCCATGATTACCGTTTAATCTGGACATTTAGAAGCTATGACTGACTTCTGAGCCTTGGGTACCTTGAATCTATTGCACATTTAGGTTTTAGTACCTGGTTACAAACAATTCTTGGTGATCTCCTGAAATGTTCTTTCTAAGGTTCTGTTATGGATTGCATATTTATGTCCCCCTAAAATTCATATGTTGAAACCCTAACCCCTAATGGTGGTGATATTTGGAGATGGGGCCTTTGGGAGGTAATTATGATAGTGTATCCCCTATGGGATGAGTGCCCTTACAAGAAGAGGAAGAGACCCCAGAGCTCACCCTCTCTCCACATGCCTACGCTGAGGAGAGGCTGTCTGAGCACAAAGGGAGAAGGGGGCCCTCACCAGAATCTGACTATGCTGGCACTCTGATCTCATACTTCCAGCATCCAGAAGTATTGGAAAATAAACATCTATTTTTTAAACCACTCAGCCTATTATATCTTGTTACAGCAGCCCACACAGACTAAGACAGTTCCCTAAAGTAACTCATTCTATAAGCACTTAGGGAAAACCAGGGCCCAGTTCTGGGCAGATTTAATACCTATTCCAGTTACTATTGCTGCTTATTAGATTATCCAAACTTAATGGTATAAAAATACAACCATTTTATTTTGCTCACAATTTTGGAGGTAAGGGATCTAGAATAGATTGCCAAGCATTATCTCCAGCAAAATGGTGTCAGGACAATTGGACTTCAGAATGGTGGAAGGGTTTCCTCAGAAAGTCAAAAGGGAACCAGGTGAAGTTTCTTGGCCTTTTAGGACCTAACCTTGGGAATTATACAGTGTCCCTTTTGTGGCTGTCTGTAACAGCAGTCATACGTATATCCAAGATATCCCACCTATCAATGGGAAGACTTTTAAAAAAAAAATGTGGACCTGTTTTAAAACTACCACCATCTCATTTTCTCAAAATCAGTTATTTCTATTTTTTTAGTCGCAATAGCTTATCACTATTTTGTTTATTTTCTCATATCTAAGTTTTCCAAAAGTACCGCAAGGGGTAACTCTTTTACTACTTTCTTCAACAGATGGGAATTAAGTGTCCACTACATACCATGAAGATTTTGCAAGAATTCCATCATACTAATTAAATAATTGGAGTGAACCTGCAAGTTGCTATTAAATTATCATCAATAATCACTCTCTAAATCAAGTGCGTATTCCCTACTCCCACATCATAAACTCTCCAATCTCATATTTTTTTCATCTCTTAAATTTCTGATGCCATTTTTTTAATTTTTCCAAAATAGTAGTGCCATGCTTTACAGTAGCAGCACAAGAATCACCATTCAAATTTGACTCTGAGTTGTACCATCTGGATTGGGGGCTTAGACATAAACCCAAGTGAAATTTCATGGAAACAGGCCATGTAAAAAATGTGCATTGTTAATCTTTGGAGAAACAATAGAATGGAAATAAAAATGGCATATTTTTCAGTGTAATGAACCTCAACAGTTTCCATTGTGACTGCCGGAGCGAGTTTGATTGCCAGTTGGTAAATGAGCCTGCATCTGGAAAAGTGGGAATAGATCACTCAGCAGAGCGACAGACAGATGATGTTTGCTTTAAAGAGAGAGATTAAACCAGTTTCATGAAGGCCAGTGTCCTGCTGCATCCCCAAGGCAGCAGGTAGAATCTGCCCTTTCCTCTGCATTCTTGTTTCAGAGACTGACAGAATAAAACAAGTTCCAAAGTATCCCTTGCCCACAAATGTAAAGTCAGTAACAAGACATGGACCATTTGGGAGCAATTGAGGAAGTTGCTATGAAGATGTGTCATGTACCCCCTGATCTGGGTTGGCCTTGACTCCCTCAATTGTTTCTGGAAAATTGTCTGGTCACCAGCCCAAGAGAGCTTAAATGCCCCAAAATGCCTTTGCCAAGTCACTCAGACTTTGGAGGTATATATGTCTCTACCCACAGAAAAAAGAAGTCACAAAGATTCTATTTGTAGGTTCTCAGTGGATGAAACCTACTACATAGTATAATTGGAGAGGGGATAAAAGGTAAGTATGCCCCCAAATAGCTCTCTTCCTCCTGCCTGGGTCCAGTTTCCCACATTAGAATCACTGGTAGCTTAGAGCTGTGGAGTCAAACTTTTTACAGAACTCTCATGTTTGAACAAAACCTTAACTGGAAGCCCATTAGGTAAAGCAGCTAAAAATGGGAATTGTTGTAGAGGAGGATGAGGGACCATTCAGACTCACCCACAGCCAGGCAATCAAAGGTGCTGCAGCAAACATGGTCTAGGATTTGTCTGCCAAAGGCCCCAAGGAAGATGCTCTCATAATTTTATCAGTTTAGCAGATCAGTAGTAGCTGCATTTTACTGAATGGACTTTTTCTGCCAGACACTTTACATAATTTTATTTTTCATAACCAATCTGTAGTAAGTATTATAAATACCATTTTATAAAGAATTTGTGATTCACGAAAGATTAATAATTTTCCCAAGTTGAGAGGTATAGCAGGGATTCAAATCTCAATCAGCTGAATAATTACTTTTTGTGGGAGGCTGTGCTATACATTGCAGGATGTTTAGCAGCTTCCCTGACCCCTACTCACTAGATGCCAGTAGTATCACCACCCCCAGTTGTGATAACTGAAAATGTCTCCAGACATTGCCAAATGTTCCCTGGGGTAAAATCAGCCCTGGTTGAGGACCTCTGGCCTAGACCTTGCCCAAATCTCTAGGGGCTCTTTCCCTCTCCTAAATAAAATATCTTCAGTTTCTATAGGCATATTAATGCTGTAGGCATACACTATCCAATACAATATCTTTAACTACATGTAACTGTTTAAATTTAAATTAATTAAAACTGCATAAAGTTAAAACATAAGTCCCTCGGTCACACTAGCCACGTATCAATGTGTTCTCCATAGCCACATGTGTCCAGTGGCTACCATGTGGGACAGAGCAGAATAGAATATTTCCATGTTCACAGTAAGTTCTGTGGAAGAGCACTGCTATAGACAAAACTCTCCTAGCAAACAAGTGAATTGCTGATCTTTGGAAATGCGAGATTCATCCCCTGTGATTCTTTAGGGATTCGGAGAGAAGGCAGTCCCTGAAAGGCTTGCTGCGCTGACCCTGCTGGCAATTAGCAAGCCTTCCCTTATTGGCTATTCTCCAGTATGTACAGGTGGAGAGCAGCCCAGTGTCTGCGCCATGACCTTCCTGCATGCAGGAGAAATGCAGATGAGACTCCTTGAAAGAAAATCACAGACCTATCCATTTCCCCTTAAAGGTCAGAGATAAGCAGATTTGCTACCCACATGGGGAACATTCACATTGAATCCTGGATCTGACTAGAACTGCAGAAGTTTAGGAAGAGGGAGAGCCTGAAAGGTGGTTGAAAAGGAGACAGGAACACAATTAGAAGACAATACCCCAGGTCAAATCTGAAAAGTACATGGCAGGCAGATGTGGGAGCATGTGCAGTCATGCAGTCATATTTGTTTGTTTCAGGGGTGTTTTCCTTCCATTCATCTTATCCTACCAATATAAGGGGGCGACTGAAGATTTGGGAGAGCCTGCATGTTTATGTTTTATGTTGCCCCTATAACATAAAGACATTGCATTAAGAGTAGGGTCCTATATTATAACTGAAAAGATGGCTTCTATGAGTCACTTGTGGAAAATAATGGTTTAAAGAGGCTTGTAAAGAAAATAGGACTGCCACATTTAGCAGTAAGAAAAAAAGGGGAAACCCAGTTAAATTTTGAATTCCATATAAACAACAAATGACTTTTAGTATATTTCATGCAACATTTGAGATATACTTAGACTAAAATATTTATATTTTCTTTAACTGAGAATCAAATTTAATTGGGAGACCCATGTTATCCAGCAAACTTAAAGGAAAGTGGAAGATTTGCCGGTGAGGAAATGTACACGTTGGGGCATTGGGAATGAAAGGGCAATGGTGATGGATAAGAAAGTACACTTAACTTAATGGATATAAATGATCATTAATTGGGTTAAGGGAAATCTAAAGATATAAGAGGAACTTAGCTGTTTGTTTATTTCCTATCAGAGCTGAGAAGAATGATACAGTCAACGTAATTCTCAGGTAAACTCAGTTATAACCAAAGCCAGGAGGTTCAGTTCAATGGATGTTTTCAGTGACTCTTGTGCACCAAATATATGATGCCAAACAGTGGGAAATTGAAATTAAGAAGGCAAAGTCACTGCCCCAGAGTAACTTGCTATCTTGTGGAAGACTCACATGTGCAAACTGACATTTGAAACAAGATGGTGTAAGTGAAATCTAAAGTTATGGAGGAGGAAGTCATTAGTTCCGCTCTGGGTCAGGGAAGATTGTGTATGTGAAGTGATGATGCTTAAGCTGGACTTGGAAGAATGCAACAAGAGTGCAGAGCATGATTTTGGAAGGAGCAGGTGTGATCAGGAACCTGACCAGTGGACAGCGATGGCGGGAATCCAGGGTGGGGAGAGGTGTAGAGGAAGACTGAGACACGGCTAAAAGATGGGCTGGGGCCATGTCATTAGGGGTTACGGTCTAGGGGCAGGAAAAGCATTTAAGCCAGGAGGAGCAAGATCTAACCTGTAATTTAGGAACTGATAACAAAATTTTAAATGGCAGTATACTTAAAATACTTTCGGAATTATAAGATTAAATTTGACAGTTAAATATCTTATTAGTATTTGTTTTAAATCATTGCATTTTGGGCCAGTTTATATGTTTTCATGAGGAGGACAAAGGAGAATAACAGTTAAGACCATGGCCATGAGGTCAGATGATGCTGGAACTGAATCCTGGCTCTGAGACCCTGAAGTCACCAGTTTGACATTTGACATCAGCCCTTATCTGAAGGATGGGATGAACAGTAGCCCATACCTCATAGGGATAGACGAGTTTTAAATAATACGATATACATATAAAATGCCAGGCACAGTGCTCAACAAATAAAATTATCATAAATTTTAATAGAAGTGAATAAATGAATTCATTTATTTCACGTTTTTACCTAGAGCTCATGCACTTAACTACTAATTTAGGACCTCCATCCCCCTTGAACATTCCAAACTCAGATGTTGCTTGGCGTTCAGGAGCCTTTCTGCACATGTTCACATCTAGTCCACTCGTGCCAGTGCCAGGCACTGCCCTTGGCCAGGCACCAGGTTCTATAGCACCATTTCTTCTGGCATCAGAATACCCGCTTCGTTGGGCATGGGAGGCTCCCAGGCTTCCACTGAGGGCACTACCCGCATTCTTGTACTGTTGTCTTTGTCAGTAGTTCTGTCTCTAGTGTGTTCCACAGTTTAATGAAATTCTTCTGTTTGAATTTTTTTTTTTTCCTTTTCTTCTCTTTATATAACCTAGACATGCATCCAGTAGAAGCTTGGCAGAAAATAAACCAAGCTATCTTCAGAATTACCCCTCTGCTCCAAAAACCAAAGTGTTGAGGGTTTTAGGTGTGTTGCCTCTAGGTTCCTCGGTGACCTGATATGAGGAGGGGTTCCCGGGCCATGCCCTCCCCACCTCCCACCACCCACACACTAAGAGTAGGGACCCTGAGTCGAGTTAGACTTCCCTTTAGAGTGGATGCCATGGATTCAAGTTACCGAATTGATGAGCCACTTGTCTGTCCCTAACTAGCTACCTCAGGGTATTACCACAGAGTGCGTGTGGTGATGGGGGAAGCCCAAGTAATGTTTTTAAACCTGATTGCTCACCTGCATATCACCCTCCTAAACCATGAAGCCATAAAAAAATATCCATTACAAGGTGAGGCTGCACCAAATTGGAGTGTGAGCAGGGCAGCCCTGTGTTCCTTTCACTTACCCAGCCAGCGTGTCCCTTCCATTTGCTTAAAGTAGAAAACCAACAGACTCAGGGTCTCTGGCTTCCAGCTGACCAGTAAATCACAGACATATGTGGCTAATCACTTTTCTCTTGCAGTGTATTTACAAAGTCAGCCCCACCACATGTCCCTTGCATTGTGTTCCCAGCTACCGTGTCTGTCTGTGCCATCTGCAGAGATAGCAGGCCCCTGCTTCCCAGTTCTGGGTGTGGGAGGAGTTAGTACCGATTGGCCAGCAGCCTGAGCAAGAGTAAACATAACCCTGCAGGCAGAAACCAACAGCTTCACAAGTCACAGCGGCTCTGATGAGTACAAACCATGGACTCAAACACCTAACTGAAGAGAACATTTGATAGAAACTTCCTGATAGAAAATACAACCCATTAGTCATTATTTATTTTCTTGGTGTATATATGTTACAGTGAAATATCGTTCACAGTTATTCCAGTGGCAAAGGAATTTTGTAAAGAGTGCAAGATTTGGAAATGGTATGAGAACTTTGAGGATCCCATGGGGTTGTCACTGATAATTATTCTTTTAGTCATGAGAACATCTCTATTTTCAGGTCAACTGTGTTGTTCCACAGTTGTTGGATGGAATCCTTAGGTCAGTCACATCATGGTTAATCTAATTCTGTTTTCTGAATTCCATTGTGTGTGATCTCAAGGGAAAAAGAATGGTTGGAACATGTTTTCTGTGATTTCTAAACCCATGTAGATTGAAGCAAATAATAGTGACAGGGATTTAGGTAGATCCTACTCTGCCCAAAGATCATATTGTGAATGCTTGCTGTTTATCCTTTAGAAAAATGAATAATAATTTTTGCAGCAAAATGGTACACCCTCACATTTGTCTATAAATTTACACTTTTGAATATTAAATATTAATGAAATTTCAGGGGAGTATACGAGATAGATCTTAAAATCAATCTGAAAAATAGCAACAATGAAAAATAAGAGCTACCTTCAATAATGGAGCAGTGGAGGGACTAGATAGGAAGAAAAGGAGCTCTTTCTCCATGTTGAGGCCATTG
>RJWJ010046538.1:0-11263 GCA_004363605.1 Indri indri | reverse complement strand
GCTGCTAAGGGGCTGTGTGACTTTGAGCAATTCACTTCCCCCCGGGCCTCAATTTCCCCATCAGAAGAGCCGTTGGCTTCACGACCTCTTTGCTGTGTGCCTTGGGCAGGTTACATCACTCCTCTGAGCCCCACTGTCTCCTCTGTGGGGCAGGGACAATAAAATCTGCAGAATTATTCTAAGGACTGGATGAGGGAGGTGTGGTGCCATGTCTGAGGGTGAGGAAACAGGCCTGGGTTCACCTCACTGTGCCTCAGTTTGCTCATCTGTAAAATGGGAATAATAATAGTAGTTTCCCCCCCACCCAGCGTGTTATGGGGATTAAATGAGATCAACCACGTAAAGTGCTTGGTTTCTCATAACACACAGAACAGCAGCATCGCTTAGTGGGCTCCTTAAATTGTGCCAGGCTAGACTCTCCAGGCCTCAAACTGCTGGCCCAGAGGCCAGGTCCACCCCTAGGGGTGGTTTTCTTTGTTTTGAGAGGCCTTGCCCAGTCCTCACTATTGCCTCCTTCCCATATTTATCTCACCCATCTGGCCCCAGAGGCAGGAGTCTCTGAGTCCAGTGTGAAGTCCCTTGTCCCTTCCAGCCCTGACGTCCTGGTCTCGGGCTGGGGCGCATCTCATGTGCGTGCTGAGCGAGCGGAGCCCTGGCTCCCCCCACGTGACTCCACGCAGAATGCGTTTCCACACCAGCTTGCCTTTGCTGGGGGAGGAGGGAAGGCAGTTCCTCAGCTGAAAATTTTTTCAGGCTCCTCTTGCCGGGTCTGGGGTCTTCAGTGACACTGTGCCCCCTTCTCAGCTCTACCCCGCAGGTCACTGGAGCCACCAGCCGTTTGGAACTGAACTACTGCAGAAGGGGAAGTGGGCGGTGAGGCCCAGGCCCCGTGGGGGCCGATGGCCGGCAGACGGCTGCCTCTGTGCCGGGTGCAGGGTTTGCTCTGTGTGTCGCTGATGGTGGAGACAGTGTCCGGGGCGAGTGGCCTGTCTACAGGGGCCCACATTAGCCCCCAGTTGCCAGCCTTAGGTGTGAACCAGACCCCCATAAAAGACGTGAGTATCCAGGCAGGAAGCTGGGGTTGGGTGAGGGCGTATGCTTCCAAATGACAACTGTTTATTGAGCATCTAGTATGTGCCAGGCACTGGCTGAACCCTGGGATTGAGCAGGGTGCAATATAGACAAAAATCACTGCTCCCAGGGAGCTCCTTGTCTCCTGGGCAGACAGATAAAGAGGTAAACATGAATTTCAGGCGGTGGTGTGCTAAGTGCGCTGAAAACAATAGATAAAATGATATGGGGGGAGGTTGTGAGCATTTCCAACTATTTCAGATTGGGTGATCACAGGTGGCTTCTGTGAGGAAGTGATCTTTGAGCCAAGACCCTGAATGGAGAGAGGAAGCCACCTACGGAGACATCTGGGGGATGTGCATTCTGGGCAAAGGGAACAGCAAGTGCAAAGGTCCTGAGGCAGGAGCAAGCTTAGGGTGTTCCTGGAACGGCATGGCTGGAACAGGGGAAGAGAGGGGAAGATCATTAAGAGAGGAAGATGGCCAGATTACAAAAGGCTTTATAGGATGAGGCGAGGAGGTGAGAATTGTTTTATGACAGTGGGAAGCCAGTGGAGGTTTTCAAGCAGAGGAATGTCAAAATCTGATCTCTCTGGCTGCTCTGGGGAAAATGGATTGAGAGGGGAGAGGGTGGTGGCAGGGAGACCAGTGGGGAGGCTCCGGCAGCCACCCAGGTGAGCGATGGTGGGTGTGGGAGATGGGAAAGAAGAGGTGGGATTTGCATAAACGTTGGAGGCACAGTGAGCAGGACGTACTGAGGGAGGCGTACAGCGGTGGGACAAGGAGAGGAGTCACAGAGGGCGCCAGGTTTCTGGGCTGAGCTGGCTGAGGGTCTGGTGTTGGTTGCAACTTGAGTGGGAAGCCCAGAGGGCGGGGTGTCGAGCACACTGGGGTCAGAGGCATGGAAGCTTCCTCCCAGGCCAGGGAGGGTATGGGCCCCGCAGGCAGGTGACAGGGAGCCTGTATCATTCCATGCTGATGTCTGTAAAGGGGGGAGAGGTCACAGCAGATCCAGAGTGAAAGAATGAAGGCAGAGGACTGCCCAAGATGACCCCCAGAGGCCCCTCCAGCTGCAAGGGGCTGGAGTTCTTGCCACGTGTTTTCTTTGGCAGGGATCCCAAACTCAGACTGACAGGCCGAGAGCATTTAGGGCCCACGCCAACTTTATGAGACTACACAGTGCCTTCATGCGTACTCTCTGAGGCAGGCAAGCAGGCAGTTAAGCCCATTTTACAGATGGGAAAGTGGTTTGTGGTTTGTGCAATCATAAAATCAAGCGCTGACTCTTGGGGCGTGCTCCCCGGGGGCAGGAAAACTGGGTGGTCTGTGGCTTGTCCGGATAATCTCTCCGGCTCATCAAGCACTTAGGTCAGCACTGTGCCCAGCTTGCCAAATCCTCCCCAGACCCTGGAGGCGGCTGTGACGATCTCTGTGCTACGGATGAGGACGCTGAGGTTCAGGGAGGTGAAGGTGGCAGAGCCAGAGTGTGAACTCGTGACTGCCTCGGGCTGCATCCTCTCCCCTCCACTCCCCCACCTCCCCGGACAGACGGGGGTGCCTACCCTTCTGGAAGTTCCCCACCGTCCAGGGAGCCTGCAGGCTGGGAAAGGCCTTTGCGAGTAGTCGGTCAGTCAGCAAGTGTTTATTGAGCACCTACTGTGTGCCGGGACCAGTGCCATGGCTGGGGCTACAGCAGGGAGCAGGTAGACGGTCCCTGCCCTCATGGAGCTTCCACTCTAGCGGGGGACATGGATGAGAAGCAAGTCAGCAGATAAATTCACAGGATAATTCCACTTGGTGGAGAATAACACGGAAAGCAGAACGGGGGGAAGGCAAGACGAGAGGTGAGAGGGGGCAGCTGCTTCGCCTCAGGCTGCTGTGAAGGCCTCTCGGAGGAGGTGACATTTTGACTGAGACCTGAGTGGCTTATGAAGGGGTCTGCCTGGGGACGTCTTTGTGACGCAGCAGGAACAGGACCTGCCGAGCCGCCCCGCACCCAGCGCCCTTCAGCCAGGCTGGGCCAGATGTGGCGTCAGCGGACCTGGGACAGGTCCAGCATCAGACCACCAGGGCACAGAGTTTCAAGGGGACTCCTTTTGGGAAAGAGGAGAGTCTAGATAAAAATGTCCTTCCTAGAATAGATGTGACAAGCGTGTTACGTGGTCGAAAAAGGCTGGACCTTTGGGGCTGACCCTGGGAGGATGGAGGGGCCAAAACAGTAGGTGGAGGGAGCGCAGTTTTCCCTTCTGGAAAAAGGAGTCATCACAGCTCATTCTGCTGAGCGCCATCTGTGTACCAAGCGCTCTTCTAAGCACATAAGTTAACTTATTCAGTCCCTCATCTCAGGTTAGCACCACAGCTCAGATTTAGTGACTGCTGGCTTTTGTACAGCCAGGAGCTAAGAATGGTTTTTATATTTTCAAATGATTGTGGGGAAAAAAAGAACATGATTTCATGACACATGAAAATCATATGAAATTCAAATTTCAGTGGCCAAAAATACAGTTTTATTGGGACATAGCCCATTCATTTACACATTGTGGGCAGTTGCTTTCTCACACTACAGTAAGAGTTGAGTGGCCCACAGTGGAAAATAAATATTTGGCCTTTTATAGAAAGAGTTTGCCAACCCCTGCCTCATTTTATAGAGAAGGAAACTAGAGAACAGAGAAGTTAAGTGATTTGTCCAAAGTCACACAGCTATAAAGTGGGGAACCAGGATTTGAACCCAGCCAGTGTGCTTCAGAGCCCTAGGCTCATAACCACTGCACCACCCGGCCTTGCTGAGCAGCTGCCACAAGACCGAGGGGCCTTTGGGAGATGCCGGTTAGTTTTCTGCTCCTGGGTTGGCATCCTGGTGGCAGACATGCGATTCTCCCCATCCAGCGTCAGGGCCTTTGAAAACCTGCGCCCTTTGGGTCTGGCTGCAGGTAGCAACATTTGGGGAGGGGCCTCTAGATTATAAAAGCCCACGCCTTTCTTGACGGGTGTAACTAACAAAACGGAAAAGTTTTGAGTGTGTTCTGTTGATGTCCTAGTTGTGTCACTGTGTGGCTTCTTCGTGGCATCAGTGTGGACTTCGGTAGTCTGTGTTCCTGTATTGGAGTGCATGAGAGGTAACCAAACACATGTGGCCCCAAGGTGACAGTGGCCAGACAGGTTTGATAAAGACCATGCTAAAGATGAGGCAATCAAGGCCCAGAGACGTCAAGCAGCTTGCTGAAAGTCACACCGCAATCCGGCGGCAACATCCGCTCAGCTGTCCCCGTCCTCCACGCCGGTCCTGCCGGCACAGGGTTGAAAGTTGGCGGCCCGGGGGCCGAATCAGGTGCACGGACTTGTCTGGCTGCTGTGGTTTCTTTTCTTTTTTTTGCAGGGTGGAGGGGTTGTTTTTTGCTTTGTGACTTGAATGCCTTTCGCGGAGCCCGCACCTGCCAGTCCAGCGCAGTTCTCAGCAGCCTCTGTGGTTTTAGACGTTTGTGTGACCTGCCAGGCCCCAAGGCTGAGTTTGCAACCCTCTGCTGTCCAGCCCGAGCGCCTCTCGAGGTTTCCTGGGACGGAGTTGGTGACTCAGGAAGGAGGCTGGGAAGGAACTGGGAGGGGAGAGAAAAGTCACCCCCCAGACTCTGAGCGACACCACCTTAACGCCGCCATGCCTGGGCAGAGAGCTGAGGACGGGTCCTAGGGGACCCGGGGGCAGGGATGTCCGGCTGGGGGCGGGGACGTGGCAGGCTGCGCTGGAATATGATTCTGAGGCCAGATTTGGGGAGCCGCCCTGCTGACTCACTCTGCTGTCATGGAGATGGAGCCACCGGGAGGGCAGGAAGTCGGGAAGAGGACAGGAAGAGGCGGGTGCCTCTGCCCACTGGGCAGTTCCCCCAGGAGCTTCAGCTAGTGACTTTCAGGCAGCACTGACTCTGAAACCACCTAGCCATGGTCGGCTGTGTGCCCTTGGGCAAGTCACTTTGCCTCTCTGTGCCTCCCTTTTCTCATCCGTGAAGTAGAAACAGTTGTGCCAACCCCCTAGTTCTCTTTTGAAGACAAGTGAATGAGATGATGCCCAGTGTGTGGCAAAACAGGGATGAGGAGCTGCTATGTGCCAGGCACAGTGCGAAACTTTCGTGGGGGGCAGGGGCAGATGTTAAACAATCCTATGACCCTGCAGACAACTGGGTGATTTCAAAACGTGGTCAGTACTTAGAAGGAGAAGACTTGGGGTGATGAGAACTTATAAGAACTGGGGGTTGCAGCCTAGGCTGGGAGTAGTCAGGGAGGGCTGCCTGGAGGAGGCATCTTGGGAACTAAGAATTAGCAGATGAATGTGGATTAGCTGGGGTTGGGGGAAGGAGTGGTGAACCAGCAGGAACAGCACATGCAGAAGGTGGACCAAGGCCAGGAGGGTCTGAGCAATGCAGGACCTGACAGCCGACCAGACCAGCTTGCCTGGAGACCGACGAGGGCAGAGGACAGCAGGGACAAAAGGGGGCAAAGGGGGGCTCTCCAATAGCTGGAGGAGGGACATTTTTAAAAGAACCTTCTGGTAAGATTGGAGGTGGGGAGGCCAGACGGGAACCTCCGCAGTTGTTCTCTGTACCGGTGCCAATGGAAGGAAGGGATGAATTCAAGTAAGAGATAAAAATTAAAAACTTGGATGATAATCTGGCCGCTGATATTTACCGAACACCGACTAGGTGCTGATTCTGCTGTGTGAGCTCCGTCTTCCTCATCCCATCCTTACCCACGGCACGTGGGTGTCATCGTTCCCATTGTTCAGAGGAGAAAACTGAGGTTAATTTACTTGCCCAAGGTCACCTGCCCAGAAGGACTAAAGTTAGGTTCCAGCCTAATTTTAGGCAGTTTCGTTATCGAGAGCTCAGTGCGGGGAGCTCTTCTGCCCCCGAGAACTATTCTTGTTGCTTCTGTTCTCTGCAGAAGAGGAAGTGGTTGTAGGCAGCCTACCTCGTTCCCTGGGTCCCCATCCAGCGTCCTCCCTTCTTGGCTGGGTCCCCCCCTCTCTGTGAGAAAGCCCTGGGGCGACTTATCTCCCTGGGAAAGTCCTGAGCCCCAGCAGAGCCGCAGGCCTGGGCTTGGGGCCAGGCTAAACCACCCCCTTTCCCAGTAGGAGGGAGCCCAGCCTGACTTATGGTTTCGGGTGGGAGCTGGGGAGGCATGAGGGGGTCTCTGAGCAGAAATCTGGGACGTTCGTCTGCATTTTCTTGGTGGGAATAGTTGCTGGAAATTCCCAGGCCCTGAGGTGCAAACTTTTTCTGTAAAAGGCCAGATAGTGAACACCTTTGGCCCTGTGGGCCAAGCGGTCTCTGCAACCGATCCCTCTGCCGTCACAGCACCAAAGCAGCCGCAGACAGTACGTAAATGAATGGGCGTGGCTGTGCCCCGGTGAATAATGATGGGTCTTTGAATTATGTATGATTTTATGTCTCATGAAATAGTCTTCCTTTGATGGATGTTTTCCAACCATTTAAAACTGTAAAAATTATCTTGGCTTGCAGGCTGTGCAAAACCAGGTGGTGGGCTGGATTTGGCCCCAGGGCCAAAGCTTACCCATCTGTTAAATGGGAATCATTTCCTTTACCTTGCAAGAGTGTCGTAAAGGCTGAACAACAGCATTTTGTCATCCAGGCAGTCCTTAACACATGTGCATTAAGCCCCTACTAGGGGCCAGGCTCAGGGCAAATGCAAAGAAATGCAGACAAAAAAAAAATTCAGTAAACAAGGAAATGAACAGAATAATTACCGATTGTGATAACTGCTGCGAAGGTAGAAGAGTGGGTGGTCTGATAAAAGGCAGTGGGAGGGGGAGGAATGAGTACTTTCTGGGGAGGGTCTCTGAGGAGGAAGGTTTGAACACCTGTAATCTCGTTTGTTTCCTTCATTAATGGGGTTGGTATAATTACTCCCATTTTACAGATGGGGAAACTGAGGCTCAAAGAAGGGAAGTAAATTGCTGTAGATGTAGCTATAGAGGTATCCTCCTGCCTCAGCCTCCTGAATGGCTGGGACTACAGGTGCGCACCACCCCACCTGGCTAATTTTTTAATTTTTTGTAGAATCAGGGGTCTTACTGTATTGCCCAGGCTCGTCTTGAACTCCTGGCCTCAAGTAACCCTCCCACGTTGCCCTCCCAAAGTGCTGGGATTACAGGCATGAGGTATGAAGCTGGCCTCCTTCTCCAACTTTTTGTTCAAAAGCTTTGTCAATACTACCTCACACCCTTTAGGATGGGTACGATCAAAAATAAATGACAGCAAAAAACAAACAGGCCGGGCGTGGTGGCTCACGCCTGTAATCCTAGCACTCTGGGAGGCCGAGGCAGGAGGATGGCTTGAGGTCAGGAGTTCGAGAACAGCTTGAGCAAGAGCGAGACCCTGTCTCTACTAAAAATAGAGAAAATTAGCCAGTCAACTAAAAATAGAAACAAAAAATTAGCCGGGCATGGTGGCTCGTGCCTGTAGTCCCAGCTACTCGGGAGGCTGAGGCAGGAGGATCGCTTGAGCCCAGGAGTTTGAGGTTGCTGTGAGCTAGGCTGATGCCATGGCACTCTAGCCCTCTAGCTCGGGCAACAGAATGAGACTCTGACTCAAAAAAAAAAAATAAAAATAAAAACAAACAAACCACACTAGGATACCTTCTGACTCAGCACTTTTCACTTCTAGAATTCTCTCTGGTGAAATATTCTCACATGTTTTCAGAGAGTCATGTGTAAGGAAGTTCGTTGTTGGTTATATTGAAAAATTAGACACACGCAAACACCTACGCATAGGGAGATGGTGGCCTCAGTTATATATCACCCAGAGTATGAAATATTCTGCTGCTGCTAAAGACCTGCAGTGAGGCTGGGAGTGTGGCGGGGCTCTGGAGCCTGGAACTGCCTGGGTTCCAGCCCTCACTTTCCCACTGCGTGGACGCTGGGACATTGTCTCAATCTCCTTATCTGTATAATGGGCACAGTAATAGTACCTTCCTCACAGGATTGATGTGCAGATTAATTGATATACATTTTAAGCTCCTAGCACTATGCCTGGCATATAAAAATCACTCAGTATGTTTTGATTTACATTTTATGTATTAATGTATATTATGAATATATATGTTAAGTGGTAAAAGCAAATTGCAAAAACAAGAGATTTAGGATGGACCCATTTCTGTAAAACAAAACAAACTGTGTAATACGGTATGTATACAAATGTAATTGAACCGAGAAATGTCTGTAAGGATGTGCTTCAAACTGATTATGGTGGGACCACTGGGGAGAGGTGGGATTAGGAAGGGTAGGGATGAGAAGGGGGGAATTTAGAGATCTTTATATATATATTTTTAAAAAAGCAAACCTGTATTCATGAGTTACTTGTGTTAAGTTCAAATACAAGTTTAATTTCAAAAATAAAAGTGCACAGTTGGTACCAGAAGGGCATGGGGGGCTTGGAGACCAGGCTGAGGGGAGGTGATGTTCAGCTGCTTAGATGGGCCTGGTCCAGTCACCCTCGGGAGCCCCTGACATGTCCCACCTCCCCTCCTGCAGTGTCGCGACGTGTGTCCCCTGAATGCCTCTGAGCGCTGCGACTTCATCCGGACCAACCCCGACTGCCGCAGCGGAGGGGGCTACTTGGACTACCTGGAAGGCATCTTCTGCCACTTCCCTCCCCCGCTCCTCCCCCTGGCCATCACCCTCTATGTGAGGCCCTGCCCCGGGGGACATGGTGACAGGGGCTGGTGGCCCCCGGCTGGATTTAACTCCACCGTCTCTCCCTGGCTCCCCCACCCAGGTTTTCTGGCTGTTTTACCTGTTTCTGATTCTGGGAGTCACCGCGGCGAAGTTGTGAGTCTGGCCTTGGGCTCGGGTCCAGCTTATAGATGGGAAAACTGAGTCCCGGGAGGCTGACATCCGTGAGCCTGGGTCGGGGGACAGATTCGGCAGGGGCCGGTCCCTGGGGGGTGCTTACCATCTGCTTTCCTCCCTAGTTTCTGCCCCAACTTGTCGGCCATTTCCACCACCCTCAAGCTGTCCCACAACGTGGCAGTATCCTTCCGTCCAGGCGCCGCACCTGGGGGGACAGTGGGGGAGGCTGGGATGGGGGGCGGCTCCTGGCCCCGGACAGGCCCGGGAGGGCTGTGGCCGCTGCACCGGCCCCTCCTTGACGTGCTGTCCCCATGGTGTCACCTTCCTGGCCTTTGGGAACGGCGCACCCGATATCTTCAGTGCCCTGGTGGCTTTCTCGGACCCACGCACAGCCGGCCTGGCCCTCGGGGCGCTGTTTGGTGAGAGCAGCCCCGGCTGGGTGGGGTGGGTGGCAGGATGGGGGCGCAGGGGCGGCTGAGCTCTGGCACCCTCTCCCCAGGTGCGGGCGTGCTGGTGACCACGGTGGTGGCCGGAGGCATCGCCACCCTGCACCCCTTCACGGCTGCCTCTAGGCCCTTCCTCAGGGACATCGTTTTCTACATGGTGGCCGTGTTCCTGACCTTCACCGTGCTCTTCCGAGGCAGGGTCACGCTGGCGTGGGCCCTGGGTGAGCGGCTGCGGGGCTCAGTGGGGGCACCAGGGCTGACAGGTGGGAGAGGCGTGAACGGTGGCCCGCGGTGGGGGGTGGATTTGATGCTAAATGGCAGAAACCCGACTCGAGCTGGCTTGAGCAAAAAAGGGAACATGGTTCAGGGCAGAGCCGGGGCGGGGCAGGTGGGTGTTCGAAAGCGTCACGATCTCCAGTTTTAACAAGCAGCGCGGCGGGGATGCTGACCCGGGCCACCAGGGTTCTGGCAGCAAACGCGGCCCATTCGGATGGCGCAAGGGGCACGAATGGAGGGACAGTCATACGGAGGAATGAGGAAACCAGTGAGGGACACTGAGCTGCTGAGATACCCAGGAACCCGTAACCGTGGGAGCTGCCAGCACCCGGAACCCCATGGTGCGGGGCATGGGTGCTAGCGCCCCGTGCGGGTGGGAGGCCTGGAGCCGGTGCCCCGTGTGAGCTACGGTCCCGGAGGGTCACAGAGACGCGGACCTGTAGCACTGGAATAAGGGCTGGAGACCGCTCTGTGCGCCCGGCCTTGCTTCTGTGATGGCAAGGGAGACGGCAGGAAGATGCCCTGGAAGGCAGGAGCAGGACTGTGGGGGCCCCAGGGGGATGGCGTCGACCTGCTGGTCCTGGGCTGGGCCACCACGCGCCAGGGACAGAGCTGCCCGCCCTTGGTCTCTGGGCCTGCAGCCAGGACGCCACTTGGTGACGGCCTGCGCCCGTCCGCAGGGTACCTGGGCTTGTATGTGTTCTATGTGGTCACTGTGATTCTCTGCACCTGGATCTACCGATGGCAGCGGAGAAGATCCCTGGCCTACTCAGTGCCGGGGACTCCGGGTAAGGCTCTGTAGGAAGCCCCCAAGACAGGACCCGTGGGGACTGAGCACCTCTGTGCCCTTCATACCCCCTCGTGTCTCCCGAGGCCATTGCCACTGTCCCCACCAAGCCCACCTCCTCTTCATGCCTCCCCACTCGTTCCACCACGGCCCTCCATCCCTCCACGCTGTGCCTGGGGCTTCCTCCTACCTGTGTGTCCACGTCCACTGTCTTCCCCGGGGTGTTGCCAGGGCCATGTGCCTGAGAATTGTCACACACCTTCATGTTTCCCACCACCCTTGGGGTAAAATCCAGACACGTTCATGTACACACATACATGTACACACATATGCAAATATATGTACAACACACATGCACAAATGCACAGCACTCGCACATATACTGATACATGCAACAGGCACACATATACAAATACACAACATACATAAATACACACATACACAAACACCGCACCCGTGCACACACAGATGTATTAATTGTGTGTTTACTCCCTGCTGGGCACACGTATCATGTTACTCATTCCTCTCAGTTCCACTCCTTTGAGGGAGGGGCTATTACTGTCCCCATTTTATGAATGAGGAAACAGGCCCAGGGAGATCAAGGCCAGAGAGCCGGGGAGGGGCAGAGCTAGGACTCTAACCCTGGGTCCCAAACCTAGACCCCAGGCTACTCCTCTACCTACAGTGCCAGAGGTCACAATTGCTACAAACCATTCTGTCATTAATTTGTTTATATGTATGTCTAGTAGCCTGTGAGTTTCCTGGAGGGCAGGACTATGTCTCATTTCCTATCATATCCCCAGGGCCTTGGCATAGAGCAGGGGCT
>RJWJ010046537.1:0-11357 GCA_004363605.1 Indri indri | reverse complement strand
TTTCAACCCCTTGTAAGTGTACAGTGCGGTGACATTGAGTACATTTGCATCGTTGTGCTCCATCATTCCTTTGTAATATCTGTATAGCTGAGGGAGGGGAAGGACAGTTTCTGGTTCACTTGCTTATTACTGGGGTCTGCCCCGCCTCCCCATCACTGGCCACGCCTGGTGCTTAGTGGTTAAGAACATGGGTTCTGGAGGGTCTTAGCTGAGTTTAAACCCCAGCTCTATAACCCTAGCAGAGCCCCTCAACTTATCTCTAGTCTCATTGTCCTCATTTTTGTATTCTCTCCTTTTATTGAGTGCACAGTCACCCTGATGCAGTAAGAACAGCATTGTTTATTAGTGAGCAAACCTCGGGCAAATAACTTGTCCTGCTGGGGCACGTGCTGGAAATGAAAAGAAAATGACACGGTTGAAGAAAGTGAAGGGTCTTAGCCAGAAAGTAGAGGTTTCTGATATATTGGAGTGGCAAGCTGAATCTGGCATTGGTTTGGATTTAAGAAACAAACAGCTCCACCTACACCCATTATGAAAAAGAAGGGAAAACAATCAATCAGGAAAACGATTTTGGTGAGTGCATCCAGCCTCGGTCAGAGTGGTAACTGCTCATCAAGTGACAGGTAAAAACTTCCATGAAAATTGAAACGGTGATTTGGTTGAATTGAAAGAATTTACTCAGAAAACAGGTGATTTGGGGGAATCTGACATGCATACAAGTATATTTTAAAATGCCATTAAATCTTGCATGTATAGGATCATCACAGATCTAAAGAGGCCACCTTGGTTTTTGTCAGTGTTCATTTCATTTTATGGAGGAATGTTGGGAATTCTAGGAGGTTCCTCCTGGATGTTAAGAGGCATTTTGTTTGTTTTTGGCATTTATTTCCTTTTGGACTGGGTCATATCCATCTCTCACATCCAGCCCAGAGCCTGTCACAGAAGACCCATTTTAGTACCATAGGGTATCCTGTTTAGTAAAGAATAGGTGAAGTATCTTAGTGACAAGATCCTACTTTTCCTTTTAGAGATGGTGTGTAGAAGCCCCTCAAAGGGTTTCAATCCAGAATGCCACAGGATAATATAATAAGAGGAGATGTCTGTAAAGCCCTTTACAAAGTACCTTTACATACTTTATCTCATTCATCTCTAAGGATACCTCTGTGAGGCAACTGTTGTGATCCTCCGTTTTTTCAGATGAGGAAACTGAGGTTCAGAGTGGTTGAGTTACCCAAGGTTTCACAGCTAATAAATTGTCAAGCCCAGGCCAGCAGAGGACAGAGGACTATAAACCCTGGGCTGTCTTTTCAAGTCACGTTTGGTCTCACCAGAAGCGTGGCCTATTTGGAGATATATACCCTGCCACAGGCTGACTTGATGTTTGAGGATCCGGCCATCTAAAGCATGTGGGCCATGTGGTGAGGCAGCCCTTCCCTACTGGAAATGTCCCCACGTGGATCCCAAGCGTCTGGCATGAGCTAGAAGGAGCCCAGAACACTGGGTGGCCGCAGCCCTCACGTAAGGGCACGTGTTCAGGTCCTGCATTCCGCCAGACGCCGCTCCACTGCTATCCGCTCCGCGGAGGCGCCACCTCGCTCTGCTTCAGCCGCAGCGAGCGCCTGTGCCCCGGGCGCGCCAGCCGTGCGCCCCAGCCGCTCGCCTGCGCCCGCGCCCCAGGTGCCCACTCGCTCGCGCGCCGCCCGTCCGCGCTTCGGGGACCCGCCGTGGCGGACGCCCGGGTGTCTTCCGCCCTCCCGGAGCCGCCTCGGGCCGCGGCCAAGGGTCCCCCACACTCCAGGGGCGGAGCGAGGCTCCGAGACGTCAGGGCGGAGAGCGAGCGCGGGGCGAGCGCGCCCTCTCGGCGGCTGCCCGCGGCCCACGTCCTCGGCTGGCGCGGCCGGCGGCGGCGGGGACCGCGAGATGCAGTCAGCGGCCGCGCTGGGGCGCAGCCAGGCGGCCGGGCGGGCGGGGGCCAGAGGCTGAGCCGGGGCCAGCCCGCCGTGCGCACAGCTCTGCCCGAGCGGATCCCCAGCCGCCCCTCGGCTCTCCCCCCGCGTCTAGCAAAGCCCCCCGGGGTGCCCATCAATTTCCTTGGGTGACTACAGCGTGTGTTTTGTTTTTCTTTCTTTTTTCCCCTGCCCGTGTGCCCTTCTCCAGGATGGCAGAGGCGGAATTGCACAAGGAAAGGCTGCAAGCCATAGCAGTAAGTCCACTTACATTTTATTTTCTTGCTCTATTGTCTGGGGTGGAAGGGGACCCCGAGGGTTTCGGGGCGAGCGGCGTTCCAGCACAGTAGCCGCAGGGCATGCGTTCCGGGGAGGGGAAAAGTCTGTCAAGGCTCAGCCTGCTGCTTTTTCTTTTCTACCGCTGTAGCTAGAAACCCCCAGGGCGCGCTTTGGACTGGGGATGTGACTGTGGAAGGTTGGCTTAGAAATAAGATGCTTGCTGCTGGGCTTTGGGGCAAGACTAAACAGAGGCATGGGGCGCGACTCCTGGAATATTATCACCCAGTGCTTAGGAATCCGTTGACTTCACTCGCTGGAGAGCGGAGAGCACGGTGACCCGGACGGTGGCTGCTGCCATCCTCTCTGCGGAAGCTGTCTGCCTGTTAAGTGAAAAACCAGGAGTCAGCTCCTCGGCCAGCCACGCGGTAGAACCTCCTCCCAGAAACCCAGAATGTTAGTTTTCCCTTCTCTTATATTGGCAAGGGCACTGGCGCAAGCCACCACCCTGGAGGGGTCTGGGGACTTCTTACAACTGGGTCCTGGGAAAAATATTCCAAGAGAGCCTCCTTCTTATGGGTGTGGATTATCTGAAAACCTATTTTCAAAATACAAAGGAGCAACCAGTTTTGGCAAAGTTCATATGTACTTTCAGAAAAGTGTACCCATGTGCATCTTGGGTATAAAAAAGAACTCTCTGAGACTGCCTAGATTTGAGCAATCTTGCCCCAGTGTTGCCAACGATCCACAGATGTGGTATTTTTACTGGAGCCGCCACAGCTGGATTATATATTTCCTTTGTGGACGAGGGAATGATTGCTGCTGCTGTATGAAATAATAACAATTAAAAGAGAAGGTCTGTTAACATATTGGCATAAAAGAATCTCCAGACATTTTCCACCTAAATACTTTTTTTTCCTTTGTCCAGGAGTTCCCTGGAAACACATTCCAAATTTGTTGGAGAAATAGTGTGTAATGTTTTGGAAGCAAAGTATATTAAAGTGTTTTCAAAAGCCTTTTTTGGACAAATTCTTCATTGGGAAAATGCACACAAGGCCCTTCTTTTCTTTTTCTTTAAAGAAGCATTTGATGTGGTCTCCATGGCTCTGAGACCCTCTTTCTCAGACTGCTCAAATCTGAAGCGTCTTGGAAACTTTAACGCCGAAGAGAGAGATGTTTGTTGGCGATGCTGAAATGTTACGGTTTGCCTATCAGGCAATCTTTGAGCCGGGTCCTCAGAACTCAGGAAGGCTGTCTTTGTCTTTTCTTTCCCTTTCCCCCTGCGCATGTGTATCGATGGTTCATGAATGGTTTCTCAAGTTGGTGGCAAGGCAGTGTGGCCAGTATGGCACGAACTTGGTAATAATGGAGATATTGAGTTATTGGTGCCATGTAGCTAGCGGGTGTTTTGTGGAAGCTGGATAATAGGCCGCTTTAACTGTTGACCAAGTGGCTGCCCCTGAGAGCGCTCGTTGGCTCCCATAGGCTGCCGCTGAAGGTTTCCAACAGTTGTCACATTTTCTGCCTTTGCACGGTCAGCTTTACTGGATGTCTGAGGAACAGCTGAACCCCATGAAAGGACTTGCTTTCCAAACATGGAGCCAGTAGCAGCTACTAGTGAGGCTGCCCCTTTCCAAGTGGGGTTGAGTAATCCCAGCAGAGGCCAAGTAGACTTTCAAGAAAGATCTAGGCAATCTTTGGGAATTCTCTTGCGTGTATGAGAAGAATAAACACAACTATTCACTCATGCCTATTCAGTGGTGGAATTAAGTTTGTCCTGCGTAGCTGGGGAGCTGTGGATGATTCTTATGAATGTGTTGGCATTGGTGCATATTTACAGCTGGCCCTCTGTGTCTGCGGGTTCTGCATCCATGGATTCAGCCAACCTTGGATCGAAAATATTGGAAGAAAAAAAATGAATGGCTGTGTTTACTGAATATGTGCAGACATTTTTTCTTGTCATTATTCCCTAAACAATATAGCTTAACCATCTATTCACATAGCATTTACGTTGTGTTAGGTGTTATAAGTAATCTGGAGATGATTTATAGTCCATGGGAGGATATGTATAGGTTATATGCAAATACTATGTCCCCCCCCTTTTTTTTTAGAGAGAGAGAGACAGGATCTGCCTATGTTGCCCAGGCTGGTCTCAAACACCTGGCCTCAAGTAATCCTCCCACCTCGGCCTCCCAGAGTGTTGGGATCACAGGCGTGAGCCACCGCACCTAGCCTATTATGCCATTTTATATCAGGGCCTTAAGTATCCTTTGATTTTGGTATCCGAGGGGCATCCTGGAACCAATTGCCTAAGGATGCCGAAGGATGACTGTATGTTGTTGTCAGGGTAGATTTTCTAACAGTGACATCACTGTGTATGTGTGTGTGGAGTTGGGGGCAGGGCGGAAACATGTGGCCGTATCAGTAAATGGTTTTGTGCCACGCTTTGGTCTAGTATACACTCTCCAAATTCAGCAAACCTTGCCTCTCTTCGCCACTTTCCTAGAGTTCTCAGGGGACCCCAAGGAGCTCGCAAGCCTGCACCCTGAACCTGGTACTCCTGAAGTCCCTGGAGGTATGAGGGAAGAAGGCAATGAGTTCTCTCATCTTCACCTACTTGGGCTCCTCTCTGAGAGGCAGGGCAGAGAGACTGGGACTTCAGTCTTCAGGGGCTTAGGCAATCTCGTGGGCTGGTTGTAAGGTTTAGTTCGATGGAGGTAAAGCACCTGGCATGAAGGTATGCAGGTATCGAGGCAGAGCCCTCCATTCCTGTCCACACTGCTGCCTGCCTTGTCCTGGGGGCGGGTGAGTCAGAAGCAACATCTCTGAAGTGGAAAGAGTAGGAACAGCCTTCTTTTTTATCCTTTCCTTCAGCTCTGGCTGAAGGGCACGGCCGCACCCAGCATGAGTTCCTCCACTGACTTCAGTCAGAGGCAGGGACTGTGATTTGAGGATTCATTCGTCCACTGGTTCAGTGGATATTTACGGAGTGCCTCCTCCGGGAATGTCCTGGCAACACTGAAAAGTCAGTATCCCCAAGTTCCAACCACGAGAGGGAAGATTTCACCCTTGGCACACTTAATTTCTAAAAGGACAGAAGTCCTGTGACCTAAGATATTTGTCACATGATCATCTGTGGGATTTTTTCCCCCAAAGGAAATGAAATGCTTAGACACTAAAATGCTTTAATTGAAGTTGAGTCCAGAGACTAATCAATGAGAGAAGATGACTCTCATTCTATTTCCTGCCAATAGAAGAGCAGGTCCATCTTTGACAACTGTCTCTACCACCGCTTGCTCTTTTCATCTGTAGGAATACTGCCCAAACTGTAAATTTAGGACATAGCAAAATGCTGCTGCCATGGAATGGATGTGAATGGTAATCCCATAGAGTAATAATAATAATTGCTATTTATTGAACATTACACATGTAGCAAGGTACTGCATGAAGTGCTTCTTGTTTTTTCACCTACACTATAAACCATTGTTTATAGTCTAATGGAGGAAATAGAAAAACACAAACAATTACCATCCCTGCAAGTACTATGAAAATGAGCGCCCTGCAGGAGCACATAAACCATCCTCAAGGAATTGCGAAAACACTTCCCCAAAGAGGAGACGTTTGAGTAAGTTATGAAGATGGGGTAAAATAAAATATAAAATAACATCATAATCCTCCCAATTATCAAAAGGCATATATTTATTTGTTGTTTGTTTATTATTTATTTGGAACAGTTAGTGTGAGGAAGAGCAAGCCAAAAGCTTGAAGTTAAGTCGGTAGCTAAAGGTACAAACTCAATAATGAGACTGAAATGCTTTTTAATAAGCATCATCTCATCGAATCCTGATAACAAGCTTACGAGGCAGGCACTACTATATTATCCATATTTTATAGATGATCAGGTTATAGAACTAGCCCAACATTAAACAGATAGTGTTGAAGCCAGGATTTGAACACCCACAGCAGGCCACTGAAGCCCCAGTTTTGACTACTGCCCTGAACTCCCACCCAAGATGGTGGCAGCGTCTCACGCCTTTGCTATGAGCACTCTGTGCAGGTGGTTCCAGGAGCCTCCGTGTGAGCCCCTGAGGGAGCAGCAGACTCGTTCCATAGCAGTGGGGAAGCTCGAGGCAAACCAGGAGGTCCCCATCCTTTTGAGAACCTTCCAAGCCTGGGTTCAGTGCATGGAAACACCCAACATAAACTTTAATAGAGTATGTAGCATTCCCATGGGGAAGAAGCTGTTGCATCTTAGTGGAAACCAACTTTGGGGGAGGTTGTTATGTCTGCACATCGAGAGGAAGATAATCTTCCTTGGGCATGAGTAAGAATAACTAAATGTTACAGAGATCATCTTGGGCAAAAGCCCTAACAGCCACATGGACGAGGCTTCAGGCCAGCACCAGGGAGAAACATGAGCGTGTTTATATGTGCTAAAATATGAAATGCTAATTTAACCTATGCCTGTTCTTTAGAAAATTTCATCTTTTAAAAAGAACACACTCTGCAAAATAATAAAAATCATCTTTTGCATTTGTATAGTACTTGCCAATTTATGAAAACCTAGCACAGGCTACCTTCATTCTGAGGTGTGCAGGGCAGGTCCCAGGTGAGCATCCAAAAGTATCTGAGCTTACACCTTGAGAGGTGGAAAAGTTGTACTAAGTCCCAGTCTCTCCCGACTCCCAATTCCTTCTGCTGGTGGCACATCCAGCCTTGGAGGGATACTCCAATGTGGGCTGGAGCTGCCACTGGATCCTACTGAGCTAAAATCCTTTGGCTGGGATGAGAGAGTGAGCTCGGGGGTATGTGGGCTTGGATGTGCCTCTATGGACTATGGACTTCTTTAAACTCTCACCCAGATGGTGCAGTTAGTGGGTTTATGGCTCTCACCTGATCCTGTTCTCTGCCCTGAGTAGTCTTGGGTATAGGTAGTTGGCTTGGGCTGGCTGTGCCCTGGGCTTACAGAGAAATATTTGTTGGCTTTTCACTGGATTCCTCTTTCCATGCCTCTTCTTGCTTTGGAGCATTAAGGCCTTGAGTACCAGGGTTGGAGTGTGGGACCAGAAGCCAAGGAAGCCACCAGCCTGCTTTTGATCCGGACCTTTTAGATCGGCCTGCCTAGGCTGGGCAAAAGTTCTTATTATGATTTACATGTGATCCAGCCCAGCTTCTCAGGTCAGGGATCCCTCAGAGGGGTTAGAGACACAAACCCAAGCCCTGTGACACTATGATTCATGTGAGGACCATCCCCGTATGTGTTCATTGTGGACCTGTGTCATTGGTACACAGCTGGCAGAGGACTGGAGAATTTAAGATGCTGGCTGTTCATCTGTTCTCTTCTGCTATCTCAGAGACACAGATGACACCCTGCTTTTAAAATAACATGTTATGGCCTAAAAAATCATTTACTTGGGATATTGGTGCTGAAGAAAGGTTCACCCCAGCTGAGTCTGCAGAGCTGCCTAGCAGATGGGTGACACTTTGGGCCCATTCAGGATCATTGCTGGGTCTGGGAGTGCCAAGGCAGGCCTTACACAAGCATGTGTAAGGGTCATACACCTCTTTGGCCACTTATTTGTACCTCTGAGTATTTTAGGCTTTAGCCTATTGGGAAAAAGAGCAGCTGTTTTGGCAAACTTCAAAGTGTCCTGAGAAATAGAGCAGTTATCATTTTTAAAAAGTCATCATAAAAAAAGCTAAGCAAGGATTGTGGGTTATGGCTGGTAATATTTTTAAAAAAAACAGGGCTCAGTAGATATGCTTCTGCATTTCTTTGGGGGCTACTCAACCCTTTGGGGGCCACTGCTGTTGGTTCTTTCAACTCCCCGCATTTCATCACCAATCCCTTTTGGGGATGTTGATCAACTTGCTTGGCAGCGAGAGTTGGTCACATGGTGTGAAATTGGCTGACACAGCAAATGGGCACTGATATGTATGGAGAGGGGGTCCCAAGGGCTGTCAGTGCCTCACACAGTCTGGTGGGGTAGTTAGGAGTATGGGTTCTGGTGTCAAAAAGGTGTGGCTCAAGTCCTGGCTTTTCCATTAGTACATGCAGGATGTCATTGTACCTTGGTTTTCTCATCTGTGAGATAAGGATAATGGTCATATGTACTTCATGGAATTGTCATGAAGGTTATTTGAGAGATTTCATGGGAAATGCTCAGAGCAGGCATGCAGTAAGCACTCATAAAGGTGTCCTATTTATAATAAGCAAATCAACAAGTCATAACTCAGGCATCTGTAAACACAAAGTGGATACAAAGAGTGAAAGGTAAATTCTGTTAACTTCTACATTTTTGCTAAACTAGGAAATTTGATAAATACTAGGAAATCAGATAAAGATAGTAGCTACTGAGAGTTTTCAAAGCATAAGGATAGTAATAATCATAATGAAAAAGATTGTAGTGGGCAGGAGTTGCAAACACAAAAGGCTCCAGGGACCAGCATGCAACATAAATGAGGGACACAGGCTAAGAGGAAGGTGTTAGCACCTGGAGAGCAGATGCCATCTCTCAGGTAAGAAGCAATTAACTTATGCCATGTGAAAATGTGGGTCCTATGTTGCTGCATCAACTCTTTTTTAAGGGAAGCCAGAAATCTGATTTATTAAATGGGAAATCTCCCATTTAAAAAGGAATAATATCAGCTAGTTTAAAAACTTTAAAAAGATCTGTGGTCACAACAGGTCGACATTTTGTGACCTTTAGATGTTGGTGGAGCTTTGAACTCTTGCCTTATGCGTTGACTTATTTAGATTTCATAAGGATACTGTGCTGTAGTCCTATCGGCACCCCCTAGATCTTTCATACTGTTGCAATATCAGGTTGCATTCTCACCAGGGCTTTGTGAATTTGGTGTCCGAATGTTTGGATCGTTGGAAAAATAGTGCTTATTTGCTATATCTTTTGACATTAAATGAGCCCTTGCAATCACTGACATCATTGTAACTCAGAATACTCACATCTAGGTAGGTGATTGCTCTCTAAGTTAACAGAAAAGTCTGAAAGATAATCGTTACTTTGATGTGGGAAGTTCCTGTTATTATAGAAGAATCTTTAAGAACCTGTACTCAAGGTATGCAAGTCCGATATGCAAATCTGAGCCCATCTCACATCAGCCCTGATATTTGAGATGATCCGAATTTGTTATGAGCCTCAAGTAATAGACAATGTAGGGAGACTCTGTTGAGCTTATGGCTCATAACAGGAGCAACTGCCATTTGACGTAGACTTTTTCTTGTTGGTTATGGTGTAGAACAGTGATTCTCAAACTTTAGTGCATTGGGATCACCTGGACAGATTCTTAAAACACAGATTGCTGGGCCACACTCCCAGAGAGTCTGATCCAGTAGGTCTGGGGTGGGGCCTGAGAATTTGCATCTCTAAGGAGTTCCCAGGTGATATTGTTCCCAGCTGCAACTGCTGTTTTTGTGGGACACACTTTAGGAACCACTGGGTGAAGTGGTAGGAGATCAATAGCAAAGGAAGATTATGGTCCTGATAAGTATCACATGCCCATTGTGATATGCCCAGGAATTTGTGAAGTGTGTATATTTCGAAGAGGTGAAATGGAATAAAAGACCAAATTCACTCTTAATTAGTGAGAGCCTTAAATATATATAGCCAAGTTTGAAAATGATGCAGTGATGTTCTCATATCAGGTGACTGATCAAGAGGAGGTCTTTGTCTTGGGAACTTGCTTTAATGTATTTAATTAAAGTGGCATTTCTGTCTGGTGGTCACTTTATGACACCTGTTTGCAGGATTTCCCAGGGATTGGCTGGGCAGGTTGGGAGGGTTTGCCTGGGATTGGCTGGGCAGGTTGGGAGGGTTTACCTGGGATTGGCTGGGCAGGTTGGGAGGGTTTACCTGGGATTGGCTGGGCAGGTTGGGAGGGTTTACCTGGGATTGGCTGGGCAGGTTGGGAGGGTTTGCCTATGATTGGTTGTGTAGGTAGAGAGGTTTTACCCGGGATTGGCTGACCAAAATTATGGACTGCAAAATTCCCTTGGGGAGACCTTAGGGAACACCTCAGTGAGACAAGAAGTCATGCAACGGAGAAGAAATCCAGCCCCACAATGAGAGCCACAATGGTGCTACAGATGCAGAAGTCCCATAGCAGATCAGCCAGCAAAATCTGGTGGCACCTTCTCCAGCCTGCAGGTGCTGATTCCCAATGTGGCTGCTTCTCAGCAGGCAACTCTAGTAGGAGCTCAGGATGAGCAGCAACTGGTGCTCCTTTACTTAATGATGGTTTGCAGTCCTCCTAAGCCAGTCCGTGTGTGCACAAGTGCGGCTTGTCCTGGGCATACCAAAGAGGAGTTTATTCTCCCAGGGATGCCATGTAGGCTTCCCTCACCCTTCTGTGTACCATCCATTGTTTGAACCAGCTCTTCAGTTTTCAGCCTCACCCAGTCTCTTCTTTGTCTTAACACAAAGCACAGAGGCGGCACTGTGCTGGATGCAGCCTAAGAGAACGTGGATAGACCGTGGGTGACGGGCCACACAGCACAGGGGACTTGGCAGAGGAAAGGCCACTCATGAGCGCTTTGGGCCTGGGAGAACACCACACAGCTGAGACCTATTTCTGACAGGAAATGCCGGCGGGAGCAGAGGGTGGTGTGGGGCGGCACATGTTGGAGCTACATATGCCCTTGGTTAGTTATTATCTCAGTATTTGTCATTAGTCTCATGTTGAATTAAAATGTTCAAAAGGAGAGTATTAAATACACACACACACACAGACAGACACAGAGACAAGACTATAAGCTGTTTACATAATGCTTGAACATGTATTAAAAATCCTCCGGGATAGTTTTTGACCTTAGTATCAGTGTTTCTATAGCATCATAGGAGCTTTTCTAGCAGAAAGGAATAGGGAATCTGGTACCTTTCTTTTGTACAAGCTAGAAGGGGAAAGAAAATCCATATGAGGCCCCGAGATAAAAGCCCCAGCTGGAGATGAAAAGGCCACGGGCCAGACCTCAGAACACATCTTCGTGTTCATCATCTCCCCTGCGGCAGCCTGTTTCATTACCCTGCAGGCTTTGGGCTCTAGACAGTATGTGCACTACCAAATATCTTGAAGACATTTGTAAAACCTGCTCTTACTTTTTTGCTGGGGAAAAAAAAA